>CM054816.1:10777375-10822375 GCA_028984105.1 Lavandula angustifolia | reverse complement strand
TATTAGTGCGATCGATTAAGCTTTGCTGAAACTCAGTTGAATGATTTTAGAGATATTTTCAGTATGAACAGTAATCAATACAACAGTAAAATGAGACAGAACACAGACAGTTTTTAAAGTGGTTCGGATCCAACAATCCTACGTCCACTGTCCCGAAAGATCAGGAAGCTATTTATTATACTGAGGTAGTCTCAGTTGGTTTGTACGCCGGACAAACACTGGTCTTGAGATTTATACTGAGCAAGTCTCAGTTTACACGGTTATCAAACTGAGTGTTTGAAAAACTCTCCAACTATGAAGGAGTCCTTTACAATAAGGATCAGTTCAGATATGAACTCCTTCGTCTAAGCTATGGATAAGATCTGCTGAGCTTAGGTTAGAGGGATAGGGAACGAGAAAGTGGCTTCTAGAGCGACGAACAGTTAAGTATGGACTTGGGTTCGTATTCAGTCGCTTAGATACTAGAGGCTTTATAATCTAGTTCAGCTTGGTTCCCTATGAGCAAGTATGTCGCCTTTCGCCGGAGATTACTATGTGAAGATCTTGCAGAAAGCTTAAGTCGTTTTGAGTTGCTCGTGAATGCTCGTGTTCTTGGTGTCTCGTAGGTTTTTCGTGAGCTTCAATTTGAATTTATCCCTCTATTTATAGAGCAGAGACATGGATAGATCCGTTGGAGACGACGATTCATGTGTCTCTCTCTTTTGGGTAGCTAACGGCTCTTTCAAAGATGGTGGCAGAGTCCTTTCCCTCAATTTCTGGAAAGTTGTTGACTTACAGATTTAATCGGAACATAGACGGGTTGGCCGCTCGTCATTGGTCGAGGCTGAAGAAAGTAGGTGAGACAGAACAGACTTCAAGGTAGATCTGAATCTGACTTCTCTATACCTCGTATGACTCTGCTGATTTGACTTAATAAATCCTGACAGTCAAAAGACTGTACAGCCGTTGCTGAGTCTGATCTATATTCAGTAGGATACTCCTGCTGAGTCAGCTCTACTGAAGATCAACTCTGAGTTCAGTGAACTACTCTGGCGAGTTCGGTTCCACCGACTTCTTTCGATATCTTGCTCCGTCGAGTCCAAGTATCACCGAGTCTTCTTCTTACATGCGAGGCCGATAATCTATTGAGCGCCTAAACCAAATGAAGAGTGTCTACTGAGTCTGAAACTCTCAGAGACAAAGCAACAGATTACAACGGAATGGTTCATCAGTCAAAGTAGGGTTTTGAGATTTTCAAATCTTCAGAGTACTAGACTACTGAGTTATATCCCAACAAGTTGTGGAGGGACTGAATCATCTCTCAACACCTTTTTTTATAAAAAAAATTAATATGAAAAAGAGACAAAATTGGTGCAATTTCAGTTTTCTATTGAAATCTTTGAAATCAAAACACAAAATTAAGAGACAATTAAATCATAAAATCGAGATCAGCAAACCAAATACAAAACTAAACTCAAGAACATACTCACCCCCCCACTGTGTCTTGCCAACTGTTTCCTGCGTCGCTTCTTTACTAGGAGATTCCGGCAATCTGCTCCGGAATTGAAGAACCGGAGCTTCAATTGTTGAGAGACAGAACCGATAGAGAGAGATGGAACCGATAGAAAGAGAGGAGAAACGAGAGGGGTGATGTGTCGCTTCTTTACTAGGAGATTTCGGCGATCTGCGCCCTAATTGAAGAACCGGAGCTTCAAGTTGAGAGATAGAACCGATAGAGAGAGAGATGGAACCGATAGAAAGGAGAAACGGCAGAGAGGGAGAGAGAGAGAGAGGTGAAACGGTTGAATGAGAATGAGAGAGAGAGGGGTGAAACGAGTGAATGAGAATGAGAGAGAGATTATTTGTTTACATACGGCAATGTGATATATCTGTTTCCAATTATTTACTTTTTAATTAATATGAGAGAGATTATTTAATAGATCAAATATATACTTGATAATAATAAAAGGATAATACATAAATTGAAATTACTTAATATTAATATGGGTTATTACCTGGCTGATGGTATATACCTTAAATGGGCAACTATTGTGCAAACTATACACGTGCACCAGTTGGTAAAAAAAAAGTATTTTGCGACGAAATAAGAAGTGTGTAGAAAGGATGTTGAACGTGCATTCAGAGTCCTCCAAAGTCGTTTTGCAATTGTGGCAAATCCAGTACTTTTTTGGGACGTAAGTTATTTGGGAGATATTATGACTTCATGCATAATAATGCATAATATGATAATTAAAGACGAACGAGATCTTGATGCTCCAATTGAAGTTGCAAGAGACGTGTCAGCCACAGATTTTGAATTTGAAGAACCTCAACCCGACCGATTTAGAAGCTTTATTTCTCTATCTAGCGAAATTAAAGACTCGGATATTCATTTCATGCTTCGGAATGCACTGATTGAACATTTGTGGAATGAGTTTTCGTCTTGTAAAAATAGATATTATGATGTAGCCTATGATTTTTATTCAAATAATTTAAATTATCTTTTTTGCAATTAATTTTAATTTTTTCATTAAATATATTATTATATTTAATTTAATTAAATAATTAAATTCAAATTAAAAATATTATATCATTAAATAAAAATTAAAATATCATATAATTGAATTTTAATTTGCTTTATAAGAATATAAAAAGAGAATATTATTGAATATTTTTTTTTAGGGGAAAATATAGGGGAACTATGTTGGAGACAAAATACTGCCGCACAAAAATTGGGATATGATTCCCTAAGATATGGGAGAACCTTGGAGATGACTTAGGAATCCAGCTTCAAGATGACAAGTTTGTGCTCCGTACCATGAATGGGCCATTAGAAAAACAGTTTCTACAGGAATGTACGCCCTCCCGACGAAACAACAGCTGTTGAATAAACTGAATGAAGATGGCGAGTTTTATAATTTCTGCACATCTCCTATTTTGCTAATTTATTTGATGATCAAACACGTGTTCTGATCATGCTTCTCCATATGACATGTTGATCTGGATGCATTAATTCGATCGAGTAGGTTTTGATTCTATTCGGTTTAGATTTGCCATCACGCGTGTATAAGCAAAGCAAACTCGGTCATTGAATTATATCGAAAAGGCTTCGACTTAAAAGCGTTTATGGTTTTCAATAGGCTAATTTAGTAATAAGAAGTTGATTGAAAATAAAGTTGGTATTTTGAACAAATGTCTCGTGAAGAGTCCTCGTGTTCCAAGTCCATTTTGCTGAAAGCCTCAAGAGAGTGTTTCGCTATTAAAATTATTGATTTTGTACTTTTCATTTTAAAATTATAAAATTAATCCGTTCTAAGAACATCGACAACACAACATTAATTAGCAAGAGAATCACAAGAATCACTACCATATTCATGCCATAATTCAATATAATACAAAAAAAAATTATTTGTGAATTTTTACCTACAAAGGCAAAATAGATGAACTGAGTGCATAGCATCATCTTCTCCGACTTCTTATCCGACCAACGGAGCTATGTAACAACGGGTGATATTTATAAAGTTACGTAAAGACGTATATTTAAGGAATGAGAAAGCTATGATATTAGTGTAGTCAAGTAATCACATATGTCACATGAATAGAGAAATTGATGATAGTTATACAGTTAAGTGGACGTATTAAGGGAATTTATTAATATTTATAAAGTTAGGTGAACACGTATAATAAATGAATAGATAAATTGATTGATATTTATAAATTTAGTTGAACATGTATTGTAAAGGTTGATATTTATAAAGTAAGTGAACACATATATTAAAAGAATCAAGATATTTATAAAGTTAGGTGAACTTGAAATAGGGACATTAATGATATTTATAAAGTTAAGTGAACACATATATTAAGAAAATAAAAAAATCAATCATATTTATAAAGTCAGATGAACTCATATTAAAGTGATGATATTTATAAAGTTAGGTGAACACGTATATCAAAAGAATTTTTGACCAATCTTATGCACACATTTCAAGCTAATCATGATGTGCATTATTTTGGGGGGTTTCACCTCTACAAGTATAGATTCAAAATGAGTGGTCATGATTCTCCATAATTTTTTTCTATTTTTTTAACTTATAAAAAAAATTTATTAATATTTCATCTTGACATCCACACTGCATATAAACCAAAAACTTTAACCAAGTAACTTTTATAACCAAATATTTGAAAACATAAAATTTAAAATCACATTAGTTTTTTTAAATTAAAGTTGAAGATAAAGGTCCGCATAATACTTTATCTCAATTCAACTTATTTCTCTTACTTTAATAAAAATCAAAGGCTCTACATTATTTATTCAATCGTCACTTTTGAAAGCGCTAATCGTGCATACGAAAACTTCTTCACCGTCGACAATACTTGATACTTGAATTTCCGTCGTGAATTGTGTACACGAGACCCATGATTATTTCTAATTCGGTGTCCAATTATGCGCAATTACATATAATGGTTTCACTTTTTAGCAGATGTTTATGTGCCTCGTTTTAATTTAAACTTTTTTGTAAGTTGAAATTATTATCTTCCAAATTTTAGGATGAAAAAATGTGCAACTACTATTAAGATGTGCATTTATGAATTCCAAATCTAACAGTAATTCAAATTCAAATGCATGTTTTAGAAGATTCAAATTCAAAAGCAGCTGCATCTACAGTCTGCAACATTTTTTATTTAGATTCAAATTCAATTTTTTGTTTGGAGGGGTGGTTTTTTAAATTATCAATCCTCCTGCCAAAATAACACGCACTGTGTGTGTTAGCGGAGCCAGTATAGGGCTAAGGTGCTATAGCACCCCGAAATTATATACTACTATTAATTTTTTTTCTTGTCAGATTGACTATGCTATGAGTTGTAGTGGAGATGATTGGCTGCCTTAAGCCCAACAATGAGATCTTGGTTTCAAGACCTCCAAGTAACACTTTTTCATTTGTTTATATATGCATAGCATTTAGATCTTAGTTTCATCTACTGATTCCCAACTCTTTATTACAGTTTTTATTCCTTATTTTTTCTCAAATCTTGGCTGCAAATATTTTATTCTTACCTGTAACTCTCAAAACTCAATTTTTTTATTTTCTTTATTATTAGTTATTTAATTCTAAATCCAATTGCCATACGAGTCCTTATTTTTTCTCAAAAACCTTATTCAACAATGCTATTGTATTCTTTTTTTTTTTCGAAAATCTTAATCTTCTTTAGAGAAAATGAAAATTATGCATATAATCTTTTATTTTGCATTTTGTTATTTATATAGTATTTAAGAATATTTGATAAAATTATTAAATATTAACATCATTGGTGTTAGTTAATAATCCGTCATTTAGCCATTGATATTTAGCACCCACAGAATTAAAATTCTGGTTCCGCCACTGATTGTGTGTGGTCTCATTTTATATTTTACTTCTTTTAAGACGAATAAAGTGCTTACATTTTACTCAACTTAGAAACTTATCTAACTATTTATAAACTGGTTTGATGAAATATCTCAATTTACTAATTTATCTAAATAATTTCGTAGCATATGTCACCTTAATATGGTAGAAGTCATTGGTTTTTTTTTATTTTTTACCATAAAAATACTAGTATTTTTAAATATATATTTACTATTAATAGCAGGGGCTCCGAGAAATTTTGTTGGGGGTGTTTTTGGTCTAAATATACTTACTAATTAAGACTTATTTAGCGATATTATATTTTCTTTTACGAATAGCCGTTATATGTTGTTTGTAATTTATTCAAAAAATATAGTACAAAATCGTATTTTGACGACGCCTAGATTTAGTTGGAGGATATTACGAAGAATAACAATTTCTAACTTATAAATTAATCAAGTATTTGAAAGATATAGTTTTTTATGCTTCAAATGTTGCTAATTTTACTTAAAGGACAATCAAGTATAAAAAAGAAAAGAAAGCACAAACATAACATATAACTGCATAAAAAGATATATGTTATATTATATATATAACTCTATCAAAATAGATATCCAAAACTTCAAATTTTAGACATTCACTAAAATTAAAATTAGTGACACGTAACATATATTTTTTAACATTTGCCTAAATTAGTGGTCACATTCACACTAATTCTTAATTTTTACTTTGGTGTAAGTTGACAAATTCAAAAATCTCGGGGGGGATCCAAAAATTTAAATGGAACAAATGTATAAATTACTAAAAATCAAAAACAACTCGTAGTATTACACGAAAGTTGGGGGGGCGGTCACACCCACCCGCCCCCCTTTGTATCCACCTCTGATTAATAGTAAAATAGACATGGCAAATTTTTACAAAAAAATTAAATAGATGAATTAATTGTCATACCAATCATTTTTCAACTGAGTGTTAATATTATTAATATAGTATGACCGTAACCAACTAGAGACTACGAGTTACCTATCAATGATATTTATAAAGTTAGGACAACATATATATTAAAAGAATAAAAAAATTATTGATATTTATAAAGTTAAGCAAGTATGTATATTAAAAATATATAGAAATTCATAATATTTATAAAGTTAAGTGAATGAATAGATCAAAGTAATCTATGAGACTATGACTAGTCATCTGCATAGACTTCAAGATAGATGTGATGTGCATTATTTATCAATGTGGGAAGATAACCACTGAATATAGATTCAAAATTCAAAATAAGTGATCATGATGTCTTAAAAGAAAAAAATTATTATTATTTTTTAACTTTTAGAAAGTAATATCATCAAATATCTCATAAGATTACCTTTAACGCATGTTGTTTCAGGTGGTGGGTCAAATATGAATCAATAAAATTAATAGAAAATATGGATAAATTTAGACAACATATGCAGACCACATTTGGAGACAATGAATTGGTAAACACTTGCCCCAAAGAACTTCATCCAATAAGATGGCGCCATGTGGTGTTTTCTCATCGGCTGGCTATATTTTTTTGTTGTAACGGATAAAATCGGATATATCTTTTACATACTTTCGTAAAAAAAATTAAATATTATACCAAAGTTCGTGTATTTTTTTTCTCTATAAATAAGATCAATTTTGCCATATTTTTTCACACACTCAAATCTTACAATTTCTCTCATTTTGTTATCATTCTACAAAGTTTATTCTTTCTAGCCATGGGTCCAAACAACTACAATTCTCAAAACTTCTTACTCGCAAAGCTATTATCTTAGCTTCGAAAATTTTCAAAACTCCGACGAATTCACACAAGATTTTGGTATGAATTCTCAATTTCCACCTAATCCTATCCACTCTGAATATCGTCAAATCTCTCAAAACACTCCCCCAAGCTCCTTTGAAAATGCTCAAAAATCTTCTTACAATCCACAGAGTTGGAGTGTGAAAGACGATATTACACTAATGTCTGCTTGGTGTCGTATTAGTGGAAATCCGATTGTTGGCACCAACCAAAATGCTAATACATTATGGAAAAAAATCATAAATATTATGAACAAGCTTGAGTTGAAAGCAAAATGAGCGATCAAAGGTCCGTTTAGTCACTCAGACAACGTTATAAGCGCTTGAATACGAATGTTATGAAGTAGATTGGTGCATAAAAGGAAGCGTACAAGCGTAAAAGAAGCAGAATGTCCCCAGATGATATTAAAAAAGAAGCTTAAGTTATCTACGGTAAAGCAAAGTTTACTCACCGCGAGGTCTTTAAAAAAGTGATGAGTGGGAATCCCAAATGGGAGTTGAAGTTGGATTCAACTGGCTTTACACGTAATGTGGATCAAAGTGAAGACACTGTTGAAGAAAGTCGTGGTAGCTCGAAAAGAACCAGGACCGATGAAGATGGTGATCCTCCAACCGAGTCCACTCTAGAAACTCCTAGGAGTCAAGGTTCAACATTACGTTGTCCTATGGGGAGAGATACTGCGAAAGCTGTGGCGAAAAAGAAAGGCAAATTGGTAGAGTCACAATCTTCTATTGTCTCTGATGATTTCACTGCGGAACTCTGTGCATTGAGGATCCATCATGAGAAGGAGCTTGAGGCCCGACACCAGGAGAATGAACTACGCCAACAGAAGATTCAGACATGTCAACAGGAAATGCAGATGATGTACCGGAGGATGAAAACAGTTGCTTGGAATGCACTGATCATGAAAGCAGTATTAACTCCAGAAGAAGAGTCGCTGAAATTGCATCTGATGGCAGAATTATTTTCCGATTGAAATCGAACCTTATCTATGTGTTATTTTATCGCGTTGTTTTCCATTAAGTCATTTTTATTGTACTTTGTATTGTTTATTACCCTTCCCGTCATTGTGGTTTACGTAATATATTTCTACGTGTTAACTGGATTATGAAAGTGTTAATCACTCTTCTACGTGTTAAGTGGATTATGAAAGTGTTAATCACTTTTCTACGTGTTAAGTGGATTATGAAAGTGTTTAAAAACAACAACCTTTAACCTACAAAGAAAAAGAAAGAAACCAATTTGAAAAAAAAAAAACCTTTTACCTATAAAGATTCAAAATGACTTGACTTGCAAATGAGCAGATTCAAGAATTACATTTGGACAGATTCAAGAATTGCAAATGAGCAGATTCAAGAAGTGAAGTGTCAGAAATTATTGTGAGAGAGAGAGAGGATAAGGGAATGGGTTGGCTTTACAGAGGAGTGGCATGTCAGAGAGGATAACGTCTCTCAAGAAGACAGAGTATGATGGCATGTCAGAAATTATTGTTGTAAACTCGTGACTCGCTTTTATTTTCGCTTCAAAAAAAGGAATGGTCATGGACAATTTATTTCAAGAAATTGATAATACCCATGACAAACAATTATATTTCTATCACTATAAGTGCTACGAAATGAAAACTGAAAATATCACTACAATCTTTTCCATAAATTCCCTCTCCTACAAAAAAAATGGCGTCAGGTTCTAATTGGGATATTTCAAATCTACTCGAATATGATGATTGGCCACAACGAAATGAAGGTTGGAAAGATCAATAGGCTGAAGAAATGCATTGCAGCCAAGCGGGTATTGGCGTATGGCACAGCATCCGACTTGCATGACGAATACTTACGAATGAGTGGTCAACTCATAAGGAAATCGCTCATTAAATTCGTTGAAGGTGTAATTTCCAACTTCGGTGATGAATACTTGAGAAAGCCCTCTCAAGAAGACATGACATATCTTTTGCAGGTAGGAGAACGACGCGGTTTTCCAGGCATGTTAGGCAGTATTGACTGCATGCACCGGGAATGGAAAAATTGTCCAATTGGTTCGGCGGGGCAGTTTAGGGGAAGAAGCGGTAAGCCAACAATTATTTTAGAAGCAGTTGTATCCCAAGATTTGTGGATTTAGCATTCATTTTTTGGAACCCCAGGTTCCAGAAATGATATTAATGTACTCGATCAATCTCATCTCTTTAAAGATATCATGGAAGGTCGCGCACCTAAGGTCAGTTATGTCGTAAATGGTAATGTGCACAACATGGGATATTATCTCACAGATGACATATATCCTGAATGGACAACATTTGTCAAATCTATTAGATCTCCTCTCCTTCGAAAGGAAAAATTATTTGTTCTATATCGAGAGGCTGCTCGCAAATATGTTGAACGAGCATTTGGCGTTTTACAAGCTCGTTTTGCTTTTATCAAGCAACCGTGTCTTATTTGGGATCGTGATCTTATGGGGAAAATACTGAGAGCGTGCATCATTATACACAATATGATAGTGGAAGATGAAAGAAGCTCCTATCTGAATTATCAAGATCCCACAGAATTTATACAAGACCGTGGTAGTCAAAGCAATCAACAAAGTGAAGATGGAAAATAAATAATTTGTTATACTCTACAGAGAGTATTGCAAGCCTAAGCAAATATATGAGAAATAGAGACCAAGTTCGGAATAGAGAAGAGCACAAAGCTCTTCAAAACGACTTGATTGAGCACATATGGCAAAAATTCGGCAATGATACTGAACTTTTTTTATTTCGTCATTTGTAATTTCAGTTTTTTGTTGATTTAATTTCGCTTTCCGCTTTCAATTATTGTTGTTAATATTAATTTATATGAGTTTTACATTTTTCTCTATGATTTTAGTTAATTTTAATTATTATTATCATTAAAAATAATAATATTATAATTACGGAATATAAAATAATTAAAAATATATAATTTGATAATTGAGTGATTGAGTGTTTTGGGTGTTTGGGGTGGTCAAAGATAAATGATAAAAGTGGAAGTGGTTGGATTGAGTTAAAATTGATAATATATAGAGGAGTGAGAAAATAATTAAATATTGAGATGATTGGGTGTTTGGGGATAAAAATAGTCTAATAACATCCAAATTGTACAACAAATTGGATTAAAGTCATAAAAAACACAGGATGTTGTCCTAAGATTTGAAATGACATAATTAGAATATTTTTTTCTATTTGTATAGTAACTTTTAAAATTCAAATGTTTTCGTGATGCCGTTAAAAACCAACGAATGGTAAGTGTTTTTTTTTCCTAATATGAAACCAAACTCATTGGGAATTTGATGAGTTTATCAATCAACACATTTGACTTTTACTGTTATATTGAGAGTCACTCCACACATAATTGACATAAAACATATAGTATTTATATTTGTCATTTGTTAAATTTTTACATAACTCGAAATTATAACAAATCAAAATTCTCGCTAGAATTTGGCCAATGCGTATTTGTTAATATATTGTTTTATTGATTAATGACTTGATTTTAAAGTGAATCATTAAATATTCAAATAAATTTTTCTCAAAATATTACTCTCCAAAAAAATTCTCAATTTATTATGCTTTTGAATATTGATCTCTTAACAAAATGAACTCTTCAAAAAATGTATTCTCAATATTACTTTAAACTTTATAATAGTAATACTTTGATAATTCGTTTTAAAAGAGTAATATTTTGAATATTAACTTTAAATTGCCGCATGAAAAATGTTAAATATTTTTTTTGCAAGCATTCAAAATAAAAAAACATATTTTATGAGTTTAAATTAATTATTAATGTAATAAATTTTGTATCTCATAATTATTCAATAATCAAGATTTAAAAAGAATCATATTCCATAAAAAAATCGTATTTAGTGCATAAAAATAAATGAGAAACATATCTAATGCATTATATCATATAATGTTTGTAATTTGATACTACAAGATACTATAAAATTTAAAATATAAAAATATTTTTTATTGTATGGAGTTAAAATATAATAATCTATTGTTAATATTAAAATATTTATTTAGCATATCATTTTTGTTGAAAATTACTAATAAAGTTATATTGTAATTTTATTCATATTTGTAACAATTGGATTCTTATAATTATGAGATATTAAAATATCATCACATATGATACATATTTTTTATGCACTAGTATGTATATGCAAATGTTTTAGTGTTTTTTTTTAATATTATATATTACTCCTTCCGTTCAGATCAAACGTTCTGTTTATTTTATGTGCGGTAATTTAGAAGTTTGACTTTTATATGTTAAGATAGGTACTATTCTGAATGAAATTAATTGTTTATGTGTTAGAAAATATGATGTTTGTGTAGGACGTCCAAAAAGAAATACATAATGATCCGCTAAAAAGGCTCAAAATTTGTTGTACGAGAATTAATAAAGTAGTATTGTTCGGTGTAAGATTGTTTGATTTTTTTATAGTTAAATATAATCCATACAATTTTAATTTTTTTAGAGAAATTAAGTCATTTGTAACGGCATGAAGTATATAAGAAAAAATATACATTAGAAATTATAATCAACGCATTTTCATAGCCAAAAAATTTCTTAAACTAATTATAATACTACTAGTTTCGAAAAAATTACTCTTTAAAAAAATAATTCCCAAAATTTTTATCATGAAAGTTTTATTCAAAAGGGAAAATTGTGAATATCTTCTTGAATAATAATTATACATATAGTGAAAGGGATAAGGCATATTTTGATACTCATACTTTTTATTTTTTATTTTTATTTATTTAAAATAATTCATTATATACTTATGTAATAATCATAATCATAATAATGCTGAGTCCCCCTTTCATTTGTTTAATGTATTTTTATTTATGCTAAATTATTTGATTTAATGCTTTATCTAAGAATGTAAATTAAATATTATACTCAATCCACATTAAAATATTATTGCAGGTGCATTTCGTAATCCACTGCCGTCCGGCCTCACTTACTCTTACCTCACACCTTTTTCCGGCTTACCAATTCCTCTCTCTCCTCCATTTTCCACCAGCACCACCACCACAAAACTCCGCCGGAAAACTCCACACCAGAATGGCTTCCAATTCCTTGCTACCATTTCAAGATCTGAACAACCTCCCCTCCACCTCCTCCGCCGTGACAACCTCCGCCGCCGCGCTTCTCGTCCCCAAAATCGAGCCCGAGTTGGAGCCCCTCGACGAGCCCTTGGTCGGCAACGTCTTCTTCTTCAGAATGGAGTTGTGCGCAATTGGATTGCACGGCCAAGCGCAAGCCGGAATCGATTACGTGTCTTCAAGCCAGAGCTCGAATGGATAGCCAATTGCAACCAGCATTATCGTCTCCGGTGGCTACGAAGATGATGAGGATGGAGGAGATGTGATAATATACACAGGCCATGGAGGGCAAGACAAGCATAACCGGCAAATGGTGCATCAAAAGCTCGAGTGTGGAAACTTAGCAATGGAGAGGAGCATGAATACGAAGTCGAGGTGAGAGTTATTCGCGGTTTTAAATAGGAAGGTAGTGCTAGTGGTGAAGTGTATGTTTGTATAAGATTGTTGATACATGGTTCGATGTTGGGAAATCGGGGTTTGGGGTTTTCAAGTTGTTAGAATATAGGCCCAGTCCACTTAACATGTCGGCCCACTTACCTGTTGTGCGGCCCAGTCCAACGCTCTGGCCCAGCTGCGAGTTGTCGCCCTATGTATTTATAGCTGCGTGACGCTCCTTCTTGATCTAGTTCTGTTGTGCGCAGCCTGAGCAATCTACACTGTTTATCTTCTTCTTCTTCTCTCTGTGAGATCAAGTGTGTTGTGTAGTTCTTGTAATAGGCTAGCTTACAGGCTCTGTGTTGGCCGACTGTGTTAGTGGACAGTGGTGTGTGTGAACCCACTGCAAACTCGAGTGTCTGAGCCATTATTAAAGGGATTCTATCTTCTGTACAAATAAACTGGTGTGGATCTAAGACTAACAGTGGTATCAGAGCCTGGGCACCGTGTATTGTACAGATCTTAGTCCTTCAGATCTGAAGAAGGTAAGTCGGGGTTCAAGCCTCCGAACCCCGCACTGGTAAAGAAGCTGGATCTCTTGCTCTCTTATGTTTTCTAGACACTGCCGACTGGCGCAGTATTAGGTTTGGGATTTTGCTGCTGATAGATCTAGGTTTCGTTGTATTCTCTGTGGATCTATTTGTTTCTTGCATCTGTGTGTATTTTTCTGTCGTCTTATTGCTTCCGCTTGCCATCATATTCTCCGTGCTATATTTTTCTTTATCTTGTCTGGAGGTCCGAGGTACCCCCTGTGCCCAGACCACGAGTCTGCGATTGTGAACTGGGTAACCCTCGGCCATCTAACCAGACGGTCTTTTGACTCTTCTTTTAGAGTTATCAGACATCTCACTTACTGTGAGTGGTGCTATGGGTTCCTTAAGTGGCATAGCTCATTTTAATGGTAAGTCTGACTTCACTCTCTGGAAACGGAGAATGAAGGCTATACTGGTTGAAAAACGTGTGGCATGTGCAATTGACAATTCTTATGATAAAGGTGAAACTGAAAAGAAAAAGGAAGAAATGGATGAATTGGCTTTATCTGCTATAACTTTGTGCTTGTCTGATTCTGTGCTAAGAAAAGTGGAACATCTTTCTACTGCTAAAGAAACCTGGGACAAGCTTAATGAGTTGTATGTTGAAACTTCCTTGTCTTCAAAAATGTATTTGTTGCAATCTTTCTTTAGGTTTAAGCTTGACATGTCTAAGGATATTGAAGAAAACTTTGATGAATTTAATAAGCTTTTGCAACAAATCAAACAAACTGGTGATACAAGTATTGACAATTATGCTCCCATTGCTCTTCTGAATGCTATACCTGACTCTTACAGTGATGTTCAATCTGCTATTAAGTATGGCAGAGATAAAATTGACCTTGAAACTGTGATATCTGCCTTAAAGAGTAAAGAACTAAATTTGAAGTTTAATGGGGGGAATAGAGGTTCTGAGAATAGTGCAGTATTTCATGTTAGGGGGAGGACCACTGATAGGAACAACAATCACAAGAATTCTGAAAATTCTGGGAAGAAAAAGGGACAGAGGGGTAGGTCTAAGTCTAGGCATAAAGGAAAGAAATGTTATAATTGTGGGGAGTATGGTCATTTCCAAAAGGATTGTCCTAATCCTAAAAAGGGAAAACAGATTAGTGATCAGAAAACTGTTTCTGTGTCTAATGCTGTGCTTGGAGATGATTCTAATTCAAATATCCTTGAAAAATATTTTATAGTTTCTGATCCCCAAAATCTGTCATCTGTGAATTTGGTGAATTCTGATTTTATGAATGAGTGGTTGATGGATTCTGATAGTGCCTATCATGTTTCTCCTTTCAAATCTTGTTTTTCAAAATTTAAAGGTGGTAATTTTGGATATGTCATAGTTGCAAATAAACATAAATGTGTTGTGTTAGGCATTGGTGATATATGTCTGCAGTTTGAATCTGGCTATGTGTACACCATGAAAGATGTAAGATATGTTCCTGATGTGGTTTGTAACTTACTGTCTTTTACTGCCCTTGAAAATGATGGTTTTAGGGGTAGTTGGGGTAATGGTTGGATGAAGGTAAAGAAGGGTTCTATGGTTGTGTTTAAGTCTAAGAGGACTAATAACTTATACCCTTTCTCTGCTATTCTTGTCCATGATGTGTGTACTGTGCATGCCACTCTTGAAGATAAAACTGAACTATGGCATAATAGACTTGGGCATGTTAGTAACAAGAACTTGGAAATCTTGAAAAAGACTGGTGTGTTTGGAGATGACAAATTGTCTTCTGTGTCTTTCTGTGACACCTGGCAAACAACACAAAGTGTCTTTTCCTGCTACTGATTATGTTTCATGTTCTAGTGCCTCTGATATTTTGGAGTATATACATGCTGATGTGTGGGGTCCTTCTAGTACCCCTACACATAGTGGTTGTCAATGTTATCTGTCCATTATTGATGATTTTTCCAGAAAAACTTGGTTGTTTTTGTTGAAACATAAATCTGAAGTGTATGAAATGTTTGCTACTTGGAAACAACTTGTTGAGAATCAAACTGGAAAGAAAATTAAAGTTCTTAGAACTGATAATGGACTTGAATTTTGTAATGCTCCTTTGAATGATTTATGTGCTAAATGCGGAATTAAAATACATGGGACGAGTTCCTACACCCCTCAAAGAAATGGTGTTGCTTGAGAGAATGAATAGAACCATTTTAGATAAAGTGAGATGCATCTTAGGTTCCTAGGTCTCTCTAAGACTTTACGGGGTATCACTTGCACTCGTCGCTACATACCCGATTAATGAAGTCGCCCTCCTCACATCTAAATGGTACGTGTCTTGAGTACGTGTATTCCGGAAAGCCTCTTGATCTTTCAAACCTTCGTATGTTTTGGTCGTCTTTGCCTTTGTGCATCAGAAACGTGATAAACTTGATCCCAGAGGTAAGAAATGTGTTTTTCTTGGGTACCCTGAGGGGGTTAAAGGGTATAGATTGTGGGATAAAAGTCAACCTAGTTTTAAAATTATCATTAGTAGAGATGTTGTCTTTAATGAACATGACTTTCTCTGTTTGCCTTCTCCCCCTTCCCCTGTGAATGATTCTGTACCATGTGATGAGTTTAAGGTGGAGCCTCGGGCTCGGCCCGTATCCGAATACGCGACGCTTGAGTCTGATGTGGTATCTGTTTCTGATTCTGATGATGATTCTGAACATGATTGTGATCCTGAGATTGATGAGCATGCTAATGTGTTAAATGGAAATAATGTGACTGAGTGTGATCCTTCTATTTCAGATTATGAACTTGTTAGGGACAGATCTAAGAGGACTTCTAAACCTCCACAAAAACTTGATGACTATGTATGCACGCGGTGTGCATGACTCTTTGGATTTCGAACCTACTTGTTATGCTTGATGCCATTAAATCTATTAATCTTCGATCAATGGGTGAGTGCTATGAAGTCACGAAATGAACTCTTTGCTTGCAAACCAAACCACGGACTCTTGTACCTAAACCCAAAACCGTTCAGAGTGGATTGTAAGTGGTTATTTAAGGTTAAACAAGAAGCAAAATCGTTAGGTATAAAGCAAGACTTGTAGCTAAGGGTTTTACTCAAAAGGAGGGGATAGATTACACTGAAATCTTTGCTCTTGTAGTAAAATTCACCACTGTCAGAATCATGCTTGCTCTTGTTGCCCATTTTAATTGAGAGTTAAAACAAATGGATGTCACTCTTCGCTTTTTTACATAGTGATCTTGATAAGACCATATATATGAAGCGACTTGAGGGTTTTGTTGCTACGGGTAAAAGAAAACTATGTGTGCCTCCTTAAAAGGCTTTATATGGTTTAAAACAATCCCTGCAAACGATGGAACATTAAGTTTGATCAATGCATGCGTCTCGAATTTTAAAAGAAGTGCTTTTGATCATTGTCTCTATTTTAAGGAGTCTTCTTACGTTCTGTCTTCCCCGCTACGTATGTTGATGATATGCTCATATCCGGTCCTTGTCGAAGACTATCAAGCATGTTCAAAAGTGTTTATGTGATAACTTTGAAATGTGAAAGATTTAGGTGATCTTTAAGAGGATCTTAGGCATGAACATTGAAAGGGATAGAAAGAATTGTACTCTCTAGTGCTCAATCAGATTTCATATGTTGAAAAGATTTTGAGTAAATTTTCTATGACTTACGCTAAGTCCGTGAATGTACCCCTTGCCTCCAATCTTGTTTTGTGCAAAGATCAATCTCCTAAGTCTCGCCTCGACATTGATGCCATGAAAAAGGCTCCCTATTCCAATGCCATGGATCCGTGATGTATTTGATGATTAGCACTAGGCCTGATATTGTTTATCGTCGTCATTGTTTGAGCAGTACATGTCTAATCGGTATGGAGCATTGGAATGCTACGAAATGGCTACTTAGATATCCGAAAGCAACTATAAATGTTGGTCGACATTCTCTAAGTGTTCTCAGGGAACAAAGCGGTTGGGTATGTTGATTCCAACTATGCAAATGACAGGGATAATAGGAAATCTACTACCTCCTATGTGTTCACTCCTATGTGTTCACTCTGTGTGGGTCTTGCATTAGCTGGAAGTCACAGCTTCAGTCAATAGTGGCCATGTCCACTACTGAGTCTGAATATGTGGCTGCTACTGAGGCTTTAAAGGAAGCTATTTGGTTAAAAGGTTTGTTATCCGAGATTGGGTATTCTTGTCCCGACTTAAGCTGTTTTTCGGATAGCCCATTAGCTATTCAATTGTGCAAAAAACCCCGTGTTTCATGATAGGACAAAACATATTGATGTTAGATTCCATTTCATTAGGGACATAGTTGAAAAAGGGATTATTAAGTTAGAGAAAATCCATACTCACTTGAATCCTGCTGACATGGGAACTAAGTGCTTAAATACTGAGAAATTAAAAACTTGTCTCGAAGATTTTGAATCAGTACTCTGGATAAACTGTGTAATGATGCTTTGAAAAAAACTTTCTGTGTGTTTTGTTTTTCTGTCTCTTCTGCCAATTATTGTGTGTTTTTAGTTTATCCTTGTTCCCCCTGTCTGTCTCTCTTCTGTTTCCTCTCCTGTTCTTTGCAGGGCTTGTGTTCGGTTGCAGGAGTTGTCCCTTGACGATGATGACACTTATTCGGGGTATCTATCATGGCAAACCCATGACACACCACATTTGAGCCTAAGGTGGAGATTGTTAGAATATAGGCCCAGTCCACTTAACATGTCGGCCACTTACTTGTTGTGCTGCCCAGTCCAACGCTCTGGCCCAACTGCGAGTTGTCGCCCTATGTATTTATAGCTGCGTGACGCTCCTTCTTGACCTAGTTCTGTTGTGCGCAGCCTGAGCAATCTACACTGTTTATCTTCTTCTTCTCTCTGTGAGATCAAATGTGTTGTGTAGTTCTTGTAATAGGCTAGCTTACAGGCTCTGTGTTGGCTGACTGTGTTAGTGGATAGTGGTGTGTGTGAACCCACTGCAAACTCGAGTGTCTGAGACATTATTAAAGGGATTCTATCTTCTGTACAAATAAACTGGTGTGGATCTAAGACTAACACAAGTTCAAGCTTATTAGGATTGAGAATCAAGTAGAGATGGATGAAGTTTGCTTTGAACTCGAGGACAAGGCCATTGGAGATTCGGCCAAAAGGTTATGTGACGCTTGATTTGTCGAAGAAAAAGGAGGATTACCCAGCCGGTTTTCTTCTTCAATGATGTTGATGAAGACCGTGACCCGATTTATTATGAGTCTCTTGTTACTACTGTGTTTCCACCTTATTTGCATAGTAATGGGAATACACATGGTTGTAATTGTGTAGGAGGTTTTCTTGATAATTGCTTATGTGCTATGAAAAAGGGGGGCAAGTTTGCATGTGATTTGAATGGAATACTAGTAAAGGGCAAGCCTTTGATATTTGAGTGTGGACCACATTACGTGTCTTAACCGTGTCTCGCAAATACTGTTATTCACAATGAATGGTGATAGATTAATTTACCCTAGTCGTTTTGCTGGAAGTTGGAGACAATGGGGGTAATTTATCCGAAGTCTTCTCGGATTATGTTTGCCCCGAAGTTCCATCTTGCCCTCCTTTGGATGAGCCATAGTTCAAGTCCGAATGTGTTGGTGCAGCTCGTATTGCATCATCATAATAACCTATCTTTCCCCCGCCTCATTCTGATTGCTATGGAACATATTCCTCCAATGAGAGAGCTTTGTCTTGATTATGGTGTAGCCGATGAATCGAATATGGGGAAGCTTGCAATCGCGGACTTTTTGGGAAGCTATCTTGTGCTAAGCTAACTTATTCTTATTTTTATATTTAGTCTGCAGTTTCTGAATGTGATCATGATTCCGTTATCTAATTATGAGTACTTTTAGTCAATTGAGGTTTGCATTAAGATGCGGTTTACGTAAAAATTAGGTTATGCTTCTCAAGAAGAGGAAAAGACATCCATGCAGGGGGAAAAAGTAAAGAAAAAGACATCCATGCAGATTTTATCCCTTCATCTTGCCGAAACCAATTTAACCATATGTTTTGGCGTATCCGGGGGGGAAAGATTTTATCCCTTATTATTGCCAAGAATAGCAAAACTAATTCCTACAGCCTAGAGTCCATAAGATCTTGAGAAGGGATCCCAGGAAAGTAGGCGGATATAATAGCTTAACGTGGCATTCAACCATCTTACGACTGATTTAGAAGCTTCATCATTCGGGATTATATCACAAGAAATGCAAAAATGTGTTAGTTTTAGGGTTATGTGCAAAAATACCCCATACAAAATGGAAAAATGCAAGTATGACCATTGTTTTTCTATAAATGCATTAATACCCATTATCTCTTTTTTGCCCTAAAAAAATATGTTTAGAGGATAGGATGCAATGAAAAGCTGCAGTTTTGGTCAAAAAGCCTCATTTTCCGCAAAGAAGTTGATTTTGCTTGCATGCTCTCTGCATGTTTTTTTTCGTTGACTGAAATTAATTGCATGCAGTTGTACATTCATGCTGGAAAATAGTGAAATTTGTCTTGTAGTGCAATATATATTTAATTTTTATTTTTTTCTATATTGTTGATCCAGAGACAAGCTTCAGGTATTGGGGGGGGGGGGGGGATTTAATACACCTGAATGCAAGTTGTAATTCCATTTCACGTATTTTTGTGTTCGGCAGATTACGTATATTTATAACAATCGCAAGAGACAAACTCGACCTTGTTGCCGGAAACAAAAAAATCGAAACTTAACTTACCTTAGCTTGGAAATGGCGTCTTTATCTGCTACACCATCCACCACCGATGCCGACGTCGCCGTCTCTTCGGGCAAGCGGCCTCCTCCTCCGCGGCTATCTCCTCCACCAGAGTCCCTTTTCCCGCGGCCACTTCCATCAGCATCTCCGCTATCGGATTTGGTGGACCACCTCCATTCTCGTCCGTAGTCTCGTCGACTACAAGTGCTACTTTGCCATCATCCAACATGGCCGACATCTCCACCTTAGCCGCCATGCCATCCACTACTAATGACCGGATTGTGAACAATTTATGTGATGCAACTCATGTTATCATGTCGTCTTCGGCGACTCCGTTTATCCCATTTGGGACGTTGAACCACCTTGGAGGGGTGGGGGTCCCGATCCTAACTTTGTCGGCGTCGTTACACTCTTCAAGAGCATTGTCCGCCGTCGAAAAGCCACCATAATTTGGTGGAGCCGACTTCAAATGTTGGCAACAAAGGATGTTGTTTTATTTAACAAAACTAGGGTTTGGAAGCATCCTTAAGGAAGATGGACCTGCACCTCCAAGTGCAAATGAGGAGAATATGCAAGTCTCCATCACCTATGATAATTGGCGTACCTCTGACTACCTTTGTAAAAACTTTTTGTTAAGTGTTCTAGTGGATAGCTTGTATAGTGTATATGCAAACATGAAGACCTCTAAAGAAATATGGGAGGCACTAGATAATAAATATTGTACTGACGATGAAGGTACAAAGAAGTTTTTTGTCGACCGATATCTGGACTACAAGATGGTGGATTCCCGACCCATCATGGACCAAGTGCAAGAATTCCAACTAATTATATACGAGGTTCATGCTGAAGGGATGTTATTGCCCGACACCTTTACCGTGACAGTCATGATTGAGAAGCTAAAGGATAAATGAGGGTTAGGAACGATACCTTCCTCCTTCGTATGTTGTCGCGGCTTTGATTGTTGCTCCTGTGTCAGATCTTCTGATCTGTGTCTCGGCCTTTTTCTTCCTCTGGGTGGTTAGAGAACTGAAGAAAATTTAAGATTATCGTCTCTCTACGTACTCACGCACGTGTTTCAGAAATTATGAATGTATGTAATCTGTTTCTGAACAGAATACTAATATATATAGGCTTCAAAAGCCAATATAATATTAATATATTTGTAGCCCATTAATTTAATTATATTTCTAATGGGCTTCCACATAATTAGCCCATAATATAATTAATTAATCCATTTGGGCTACTAATATTTATCAATTAATAGGTCCGGCCTAATTAATTCCGGATAAATAATATTATTAAATAATGTAAAAATACATTAATCCATTAATAATAATTTCTGAGAGACAATAAATAACTAGGCAACTAATTGGGCCAGATCAGGGATCCAATACAAGAAATAAAGATGGGCCTCAAATTAATTAAATATCTATGCTCAGCGAGCAAAATTAATTAATAAACACGATTCATTCCACTAGAGAATGCGTGCCGACTTACCCTTTATCCCAAATTGAGCAAGGGCTTATATTTTAGACTTAATTGATCTCCGTATTTAAGATAAAAATATCCGTTAATTAATTAAGCTCACCGTTGCGACTTAAATTAATTAATATCTTATATTCCCGAGTAGTACCACTCGACCTTATTAACACACCCGAACTTAATCAACCGGTCGGGTTTAGTGTGCTAATCCTTTCGAGTTCCTCAGGGGGATATTATCAACCCATTTTACTAGGATACGGCCGCAAGATACGGACAACCACCCGAGCCACAAATAACTACTAACACCCAAGATACGTAGATCCGGTCGCGATGACGTTCACCATAGTAGGTCAAAGTGATAGATAGCGAATGCACTCAATTTGAAGTCTTACCAAGCTTAAGACCGGCTAAGTCACCGAGATCTTGGTTCTCCACTAAGGTCGGTTAGGAGAACACATCTCACCGTGATCCGTCAATACACCACCTTCAGTGTACCAGTAAAGACAAGCAGCTAAGACAAGCCACTTCTTATCTAAACTGCAGCTTAAAGCGACAACTTATCCTAAAGTTGTCTCGGCTGTGATAACTGTTTTATATCTTGTCAGTTCAACCAATTTGTGTTGTCTTCTGTGATACCCGACACACCATACAAATCTAACTTTTATACAAGATAAAGGATAATATGTGCAAATATATATATTTATCATATATGAGAATAAAATAGTGGTAAGGACAAAACACATTGTATACAAGCATAAAATTTGCTTCCAGTATACAAAACCCCAACAGAAGCTCCCTCCAAATTAGAAGGACTTCAAAAGCTACCTCAAGCACAAGCGAAAAGAGATGTCGCTTGAAGACTTGACTGTGAAACTTCGCATTGAGGCTGATGTCCGAGTTCAAGACGTAAAGTCCAAAGCCCCAATGGACCCAAGGGTCAACTTGTTGGAAAAAGGTGGTGACTCTAACAAGCGAGGGCGTCCCAACGGCAAAGACCATGCAAAAGGTAAAGGTTAGACTAGAAGGTTTGAGAGAGATTGCTACAATTATGGCAAAGCGGGTCACATATCCAAGGACTGCCAAAAGCCCAAGAAGAAGAAGGTGAGACAACCCAACATGATGGAAAAGAACCTCACTTTAGAGGACCTAGCGGCTGTGATCACGAAAGAGGCGAATATTATCGAGAACCCCGGACTTTGGTTCGTCGACACTACTATGCAACCGCACATCCGTGTGGGGATAGAAGCTGCTTCACTAAGTATCGTCCTTGTCAAAGGAGGAAGCTAAACATGGGGAACCAAGCATCTTAGACGTGGTTGGATTTGGAACTATTGTGTTAAGGATGACCTCCGCAAAGACCTCACCTTGAGTGAAGTCTTTGCATGTTCCGGATATCCGAAAGAACCTTGTGACGGGTTTCGTACTAGTCAAACGTGGTTTTAGACTAGTGTTTGAAGCTGATAAGTTTATTTTAACAAAGTATGGAATGTTTTTAGGTAAGGGTTACCTAAGCCGATGGGCTTTTTTAAGCTCAATGTAGCGCACATCGTCAAGTGCCCAAGAATAAAGGAAATAATAATAATGTTCCGCTTCTTCTTACTTGATTGAGTGCTTCGATTTATGGCATTGTAGATTAGGACATGTTAATCTAAATGCGATAAAACGTCTAGCTAATCTCGATTTACTAAGAGTAAATGAGTTTAATGAAAATAAAAGATGCGAAGTATGTGTAGAAGCAAAAATGGTTAAACCGTTGTTTCATTCGGTGGAAATGAGCACTAAACCTCTTGAACTTATTTACACGGTTGTGTGTGATTTGAAGTTTGTGCAAACAAGAGGTGGTAAAAGTATTTCATCGCGTTTATTGACGATTGCACACGTTATTGTTGTCTTTACCTTCTAAGAAGTAAAGACGAGGCAATTAAAGCTTTTAAAAGTTTCAAAGCGGAAGCCAAAAATCAACTAGATTATCGGATTAAAAATATTCGAAGTGATAGAGGGGGAGAATATGTAGCCCCATTTGAAGAGTTGTGTAAATACCCCCTATTAGCCACAATCTAACAGGCGTTGTTGAAAGGAAAAAATCGAACACTTAAGGAGATGATGAATGCCTTATTAATTAGTTCGGGGTTACCCCAGGACATGTGGGGGAAAGTGTTTTAACGGCTAACTACTTACCGAACAAGATTCCCCTTAAAGGTAAGGATATAACTCCTTACGTGTAACACCCCGAAATTTTTAATATAAAATGCATTGCATATCGATTCATGCATGTTATCAAGTGTTTTAGTTCTGTAAGTCGCGCCTTAGAAATTTAAATGAAAATTAAAGCATTTATCTTATTTGTCATTAAATCATTTGTGTTATGTAAATTTATTTTGGATTTTGAATATATTTATTTATTTAGAAATCATGTTAGAATTATAATGAAAGAAAAATATTTATTTTGAATTTCCTAAACCAACTAGGATTCATAAAAGGATATAATATTTATTATTGTACTCTCTCCGTCCCGCTAATTCCGTCCCGGTTGACTTCGGCACGGAGATTAAGAAATTTTAGTTTAGTGTGTATTTTATGAGTTTTAATTGTATAAAGAAAATGCTGACTTTCTGAGGAGTGGTAGTTGGAAAGAAATGAGAATTATCCAAATTTTTGCAAGGCTAGTAAAAGACAATCGATTTTTATTTTTATATTTTTTTATATTGTATTTGAAGAAATAATCTAAAGTTTTCAAAAAGATAAAAATCATAATTTTTTGAGTTTGGAGCGGAACATAATCGAGTGGGAGTTAGATTTTGAAGAGAGAGAGTATAAGAATGTGGGGGTTGAGTAGTGAGTAAGGGAACTCACTTCATTTTATGTTTAAAAGTAATTTTTACTATTTTAGGAAAGAGGACAAGTAATAGCGGGACAGTAGATTAAGCCCAGTAAGAAGTAATAGCGGGACGGAGGGAGTATTAAGTTATTAGGAGATAATTTTATATTATATTTTATGATTAAAATAAGTATTTTATGTGTGATATACATGTTTTAGGAAAAAAATCTAGTTGTACTTATCCATATCCTAATTTATCTAATATTGAATCTCTTATATGGTAAGTAATAGACTAAATTATATATAAATTATATAAGTACGAAAATAAATGTGGATAAAATATATTTGATACCTTATATGATTAGGAATCTTTAGATAATAATTTCTAGGCCTATAAATACCCCTTAGTCGCTCATAATATAGCATCCCATAAAATTTTCGAAAATATGCCAGCATATCTGCGAACTGTTTAAAGAATTATTTACTCATCTTCCCGTCGTCATATCATTGTGGAAATTTAGAATCGTCTTCCTCGGTATGTCTATTATACTATATTATTTTTGTAGAATTTTAAAAGCATTATAAGTATTTTATAAAAAT
The DNA here is from genome assembly GCA_028984105.1 of Lavandula angustifolia. Lineage (NCBI taxonomy): Eukaryota > Viridiplantae > Streptophyta > Magnoliopsida > Lamiales > Lamiaceae > Lavandula > Lavandula angustifolia. The sequence goes on along the minus strand of CM054816.1, from coordinate 10,797,501 downwards.
TGTTATTCGTAACCTGCCAGTTTTTAACAGCATGTCCATAAGTTTGATAGGAAAATTATTTTTCATGTTTTCTTTGAGTTTTTTTCGACCATGATAAATATTAATAGGATATAATATATGTTAGGTCATTCATGTTAAAAATATAGAATTTTTAGGATACGTTTACTATTTATTTGTTAATTTGTTTCTTGATGTGCCAAATTACTCAATGCATGAATGAATTGTTAATAAATGCAAGATTATATTTAATATGTTTAAGATTATTACTATGTGAAATCATTAAAAATGCATGTTAAAAAAGTAGATTATGTATAATATAAATTTTGGTTTGTTTATTTTTATCTATGTGTATTTATGAATTATTTGACTTATTAATGCATGCATGACATTCCATGTAGAGTCATTAAGATAAATTTCCATGTATAGGATCGGTGCGCAGACTTAAACATTGATATCCATTATTTTCATCAAGTCAAGGTTAAGGTGGGGAATCTTTTTACGTTTATCCTAATTATATTCTTTACTTGAAGTTTTTCATGTGACTATAGTACGGGATCAATGAAACTATGAACGAGGGATATAAGGTCGACGAGCCTATATCAACGAGGGACCTTCGGGTCAAGCCTACGGGCTGCTATGTCTATGGGTCTTAGGACAAAAAATCATGCTATGTTACCATGTCTATGTTATCATGTTTAAATTCGGTATCGTTTATAATCTGGATAAATGTATTTCTCCACTGAGTAGTCGTACTCAACCCACTATTTTAACATTTTTCAGGAAATGGCTCGGCCGATGCGTAGAGGTGTTGGTGGTGATGGTCACACGAGGAAGGATTTATGAAACTTATTAATGCATTAAAACTAGTTTTATCATGAACTGTGCATTTTATTTTCGAGAACTAGTAGTCGTAGTTATTTTTATTTAAGACTTCGTTGAGTATGAAAATAAATTGAGTTTTTCAATGATTCTTTTCCATGAAAATGTTTTGAAAGAATTAAGATATGCATGTTAAGTATGAAGTAGCGTCCCTAGTTAATTTATAAAAACTGGGGCGTTACATTACGAGATTTGGAAAGGAATGAAACCTTCCTACAAATACCTTAAAGTGTGGGGGTGTTTGGCTAAGGTAGAAGTGCCTCTACCTAAGCAAGTTATAATCGGACCTAAGACAGTCGATTGTATCTTCATCGGATATGCTTTGAATAGTAGTGCCTATAGGTTTATTATTCATAAGTCGGAAGTTCTCGATATGAATGTGGGAACAACTATTGAATCAAAGAATGCTATTTTCTTTGAGAATATTTATCCATGTAAGGATAAGGTTGAATCTAGCTCTAATGCTAGAACTACGAGATGAAGCTACTAGTTCAGAGCCTGCAAAGGTAGAACCCGTTTCATGAAAACGACCTGGTTCGACCTAGAAGCTCTAGAACCAGGGCGTGAGTACGAGAGCAAGAGTTGCTAAGGACTTTGGTCCGGACTATGTAGTGTTCCTCTTGTATGAGGAACCGATATACGTTAATAAAGCTCTTACTAGACTTGATGGACCACTTTGGAAAGAAGCGGTCAAAGTGAGATTGATTCCTTTATGCGGAATCATATGTGGGTGTTAGCGGATCTCGCTAGAAGGTTGTAAACCATTAGGATGTAAATGGATCTTAAAAAGAAAATATAAGGGCTGATGGGTCAATCGATAAATATAAGGCCCGTTTAGTTGTAAAGGGTTTTAAGCAAAGGGAATGGTACAACTTTTTCGATACCTATTCGCTGTCACGAGAATAACTTCAATCAGCGTCTTTGCTTTCGATTCTTTGCTTTGCTCAATCTTGAAATTCACCAAATGGATGTGAAGTCCGTCTTTCTAAATGGAGATTTAGAAGAGGAGATTTATATGGAACAACCCGAAGGTTTTGTGGTACCGGTCAAGAAAGAAACGTATGCAAGTGGTTAAATCCCTATATGGATTAAAACAAGCCCTTTTACAATGGCATTTGAAGTTTGACGAGGTTATGATGTCAAACGAATTCAAGATAAATGAGTGTGACAAATGTGTTTACATAAAGAATATGAATAACGATTTTGTTATTGTATGTCTTTATGTTGATGATATGCTAATTATGAAACGTAACATTCAAGTCGTTAATGAAACCAAACGCATTTCGAAATTTCGACATGAAGGACATGGGAGTGATCGATGTTATTCTTGGGGTGAAAATTCAAAGAACTCCCGAAGGAATTGTCTTATCTCAATCTCATTATATTGAAAAAGTGCTTAAGAAACTTAATACATGTGAAGGTCTACCAGCCAAGACTCCTTTAGAACTTAATGTTCACTTGAGCAAGAATAGATGGGATCATGTTGCTCAAGAGGATTATGCTAGGATTATAGGTTGTTTAATGTACATCACTAACCTGTACAAGGTCCGATCTAGCTTGTCCTATAAATAAGTTGAGTCATTTTACGAGCAATCCAAGTAGGGAGCATTGGAGAGCTCTTATTAGGGTTTTGAGGTACTTGAAGTACACTCCAAACGTTGGGCTACACTACTCTAGATACCCCGGTACTTGAAGGATACTATGATGCAAATTGGATATCTTACACACGGGACTCGTTGTCAACGAGTGGCTATGTGTTTACTATAGGGGGTGGAGTTGTGTCGTGGAGGTCCACGAAATAGACGTGTATAGCCCGATCCACCATGAAATCAGAATTTATCGCCTTAGATAAAGCTGGTGAGGAAGTCGAGTGGCTCCGTAATTTTTGGAAGATATTCCATATCGGAACAAACCCGTACCGCCGGTGATGATTCATTGCGATAGCCAACCTGCTATTAGAAGAGCGAAAAGTGGGTAGGTGAATGGTAAGTCCTAGACACACATGTCGACGACATAATACTTGTAAGACACTTGATCACGAGTGGGGTTATTTCGTTTGATTATGTTAGGTCGGCGGATAACCTAGCGGATCCGCTTAGTAAGAGTTTGCCTCGAGATCAAATGTGTAATGTCTGCTTAGAGGGAATGAGAGTAAAAATCCACAACTTAAGATAATTATAGTGGTAACCCAACCTTGTAGAGTGGAGATCCCATGAACTTGGTTCAATGGGAAAACTAAGCAATGAGAGTACGTTTGTGTAACAACACTCGACAAAATTATTCCCCGAAAAGAGCGGTAGAGTGTTGTCGACCTGTTATGTGGTGAGGTTAAGTCATAGATTTTTAATGATTCTTGAATAACTCGAGGAGGTGGAGTATGTCAGGATACTCGTGTAAGAATCACCTACGTAAGTGAGAAGTGAGGGCCACTTATAATCGATACTTATAAATCCAAAGAGGTTGTTAATGGCCCGAAAGCGGACACAAAGGTGAGAACGGACGAGGTTGAGACTTTATAGTGTTAGTGTTATTGTCTCGGTATATATGATGGAGGAATAGTTCAAAACCTTGTGTTCACTAGTCCGCCGGTATACTCGATAGCACACTAAGCGAGGATGGTTCAAGGTCACAAGTCATCTACCCCGATGCTTAATTGTCTCTTGAGGATGGAGCTAGTGTACGCATACATGCATTTGGACTATTTCCACCCATATGAGGGAATCGTTGGAAAATCTGCATTAAAAAGAAGAATTTGGGCTGCCGAACAACGCACGTTGTCCGCAATTTCGAGCCACGTTCTCTGTTATTTTGATGAAATAAAATATACGGCATCGAACTACGTTTAGAGTGGATGATCGTAGTATATTTCGTTACTTAAATTCCGATTTTCGGTGAGTAAGAAATAGTTGCTCGAAGATTAGTTGTACAATGTAGATTTTTGAAGTTGGAGTTGAATAGGGAACTTCATTTAATTAACTTGTTCTCTTTGAACTTGTTATATTAATGGAAGTGGTATAGTCTTATATGATATATAAGTTAACATATGTATATATATGTTATAAGTGTGAATGAATTTGAATTGATTCAAATTCTTGTAACTCCTTCAATTGCTCCACTAACTCTAATCAATTTTACCATGATGACAATTGATCATGGATGTCGGTTACATGATGGAGTAAATGGTAAATAAATTCTCATGCATTTCAATGTGGGATAGCTCCTATAAAAAGGAGTTGTATAAATCATTTGCATGCTAACTTCCGTCTTGTTCGTCGGAGTTCTATTGTTTGCGGTGTTGCTACGTTGAACTCGAAGCCGTTTTATCTTTGGGGAGACTACGCCTAAATCGAGAGCACTACTAGGGCGTTTGTCTCTTGCGGATAGAGAGCTTTTCTTGACTCGATTTTGCATTTGGTTATATTTTGGTCTATTGTTCAAGTTGTAATTTCCATTTCCATTTCACATGTTTTTGTGTTCGGCTATATCTATAACAAATCTACACTTAGCTTGAGGCTTGTATATGCCTATATTCACTTCAAATATTTAAAGTCATGGTTTTTTCTTTAATCAATTAGTACTTAGAAGCATGCATGATTATTTACAGAAAATTATAGGCAAGTTTTGCTATGTTGTTCGTTTCTCGTATTATTTTCATACATGTAGGTTTAGTTGTGTCTAAAAGTTCCGGTTTATTTTAAACTACGAAAACATATTTTTCTGACATGATTTTGCTATAGAAGTAACAAACCATTCTGTAGTATAAATACAGTTTTCTCTAATTCTTGCTTAGTCTAATCTCATTGTGCAGATATGGAGTTGGCAATTTGTAGGGCACAAGCAAGGCATGGAACATAACTACACATTATTTGGAGCTCATTTTGTGATGGTTGTGTGGGTTGACAATGCAATATGATTATGCAGATATGCAAGCCTTTCATCTTTAACCTGTATATAGGGAATTGTGATCAACATGTTCTTGTATAGGATTGTACCGATACAAGTCTACATCTAACTTCCAAGGCAAAATTTCTTGTAACAAATCTTAGGTTTTTAAAATTGTTTGTCGGAATTTATCGGAGAAGTTACTATTTTATCTCTCCCATTAAAATTGCAATTAAGGGCCCTTAACATCACGCAATTTGAATTTTGTCACCTGAATTATAAAATGGTGCGGTATTGTTATGATAAAAGTCTCATACCGAAACTTCGGTAATACCTAACAGAACGATAATGTGTCGGTATGCATTTTTCGGACCGCAATATTATGTATAGTACTTCTTTCGTCCCGCTATAAAGGGATCACTATTTCCGATTGAGATGTTTCACGAAAAATGGCCGGTTCCGAATTTGACAAATAATTACCATACATCTCTCCTACTTTATCATCTTTCTCTCATACTCTCTCATTATCTCACTCATCTTATTTCTCATACTTTATCAGCCTACCTCCATTATACTTTATCATCAATTCTCTTAATTCACGTCACCGAAAAAATATGACTACTTATAGCTTGATGGTGGGAGTATAAGATATGACAAAAAAAATTACATATCATACCGATCCACCCCTAATGAGTTTTTACGATGCGCTTGGGGGTCATTGCAATATCTATTTTTGCTAAATTTAACCTATATTTTGGAAAAATTACTATTTTGCTCTTCCCTTTTCAAGTTTCAATTTTGTATCCAAAATTTATAAAAATTTAAATTTCCCCCTAATCATAAATACCGGATCCTTTCGATCATTCAACCATCAAATAATTATTAAAAAAAGAGGTTTAATTACACGACAAATATTCAAGAAGATTACATACAATCACATGATCTAATTGGTAGAGTGACGAAAAATCGAGCAACAAACAGAGATCATAGAAGCTCAATAGGACTGGGAGGTGGCCGAACGTTGTCTGGCTCTCTCCATCTTCCTCTTCCGCCATTCCTCCAGAGCTGCAAACGCTTACACAGTTAAAGAAAACGTCGAAAATTGGAAGCCAATATCAGATTTCAGCAAGTTACTTTCCTTGCTACTATAACATGTTCAAGAAGCCGATGACAAACCGGATCATCATATACACTAGAACAATAAATGCAAGAGAAAAAAATGCAACTCAAAAATGAAAACGGAGAAGGAATCACCTTTGTTGCTGCCAGCATCCGAATACGAGCGGAAGTTAGTCAACCTCGATATAAGGCCCTCTGCAGCAGTTTGCTTCACATCTTTCTGTTGAACTTGTTCTGCTTCGACATACACATCTTGTCCGATTTCTCTAACCTATTCAAGAACTACAAGTTATTTTCAGAAACCCTAAATCGCACAAGGGCAAATGAAGCAAGATAGAGCAATTAAACTCATGACCAATAACACAAGATTTTGACATAATCTTCGAAGATATAAATTAAACTCTAAATTAAGCTTCTTCTTTTTTGCGTAGCTAAGAGATATACTTACTCTTTTGATGAGCTCGCGAGGAATCATAGCACGTCGTATGTCTTCGGATTCCTTTATATGTCTGTATAAAGCTGTACCCCAAAGGATCAGTAGCAGATTGAAGTTGAAAGAGAATTAAACCCTTCTTTAGACAAATGCAATAAGAAGAGGTTGTAGTAATCCAAACATAAAATCGATGTCGAATCAAACAGTCTATATACATGGACCAAAAACAAAACAAACCAACATCGTCTATACGCCCCGTTAAATAAGGGAGAGAGTTATCCAAGCTTATATTCAAGTGGACGTGGGACAACGACCGGGGACTTCAACAACATCACAGAAGTTTATATAGTTCATGAATAATTCAATAAATCAACTATCAAGAGGGAAATTCTAGCTTAACAACTAATCATAATCATCAAGAATTCAAGAAATAGCTCCATAGCAAAAGTTCTATCTATAATTCAATAAAAACAAAATCCCAATAACAAAAAAGATAAAGTTCTGCTCCATTCCCAGTAATTTCAACGAATTTACCGCATCAATTCACAATTCCAAACAGCAACTGAAGTTCTAAATCTGCGAAAACCTCGTTAATTGCTTCAAGATAAAATACAAAAAACCCTAGCAAAAACCTAAAATCTGGAAAGCTTGATGCGGAGAGAAGAAATTAAGGAAGTTGAGACCTTTATTGGAGGTGGGCGATTTGGGAGAGGAAGAATAGAAGCAGCCCTGCAGCAAGAGAAGAACAGTGACAACGTTGAACAAGCAGACAACTACAGTGGCGTTCTTGTAAGAAAATAGAGATTTCACAGCTCTCCACCATTGATGCTGCTGGGATTTTTCCATTTTCTGATGCATTCTTGCTACCTCTAATTGGGGGAGAATGGTGAGATGATGATGGCCTGTCTATTTCAGAAAAGAAAATGTAAATATGTATTTAGATGTTAGGCGGAGCAGCTGCGTTCGAGTAAAAATCCAAGAATTTGTAAATGTCATGAAATTCACTGTAAAGCTTGAATCTTTGAACTACCATAGGAAAAATTGAAGTCTTGATTTGAACTACTAACCAATGTCTTCAACAAATTGAAATTAAGAGTAATTCTAATAAAATGTAACTGTGAAAATATTGATTTTAGTCCTCTAGCATACCCTTTATTCGTTTTTAGTCTTTTAATGTGCTTATGTCGATTCTAGTCATATAATTTTGCAAAATATTCGATTTTGATGATGATGATGGAAATTATTGAACAAAAAGGACGCATGGACTAAAATCGAATACTTTGTAAAACACTATACAAAGTTACCGCACTCAAAAGCGGACAAATGCTACATTGCAAAAACAAAATCGAATTTGGTTTAAATTGTTCGCTTTTTTGTCATATAATAACTTTTAAAAGTATTATATTTTGTCATGTAACTTTAAAAATGTTTAAATTTAGTCTTCCATTGAAGAATGTAGTCCAAAATTGGATAATTTGTAAAGTTATCAAGATTGAACACTTGATAGAGTTATCTTATTTAAAAAAAATCGTGCTAGAACAAAATCGAATTTGGTTTAAATTGTTTGTTTCTTGTCATATAACTTATAAAAGTACTTTTTTTTGTCTTGTAACTCTGCGGTTTAGTATTTCGACGAAGAATGTAGTACGCACGCGGTTTTGTGTTCAACAGTTTTCGTTGTAAAGCCTAAAATCGAATGCTTGTAAAGTTATAGGATCAAAATCGAATTATAAAATAATCTTATTAAAAAAGAAACAAAAAAAAACTCGTGGTCGGCAGGATTCGAACCTGCGCGGGCAGAGCCCACATGATTTCTAGTCATGCCCGATAACCACTCCGGCACGACCACACTCATATATGACAATGCTCGAATTTATTTAACCTTATTACAAATAGTATCGGAGTATACAGTATCTAAAGTAGAAAAATTGTATTGGCCAAAATCATGAAAGATTTGATATAACGAAATATATTTTCATTTTTGAGTAGAATCATCCATCTCAGTGCAGCAGCTCAAATCAATCCAAAATTGCTGCTAATCAAGAGAGTCTACCAAGGCATACTACTACTTCACTAATATCAACATTTTACCAGATTCATCATCGGACCACCATCTCGGCTCCTAAGACCTCGGCAGTCCCGAAATTCCGGTGCTTCCCATCAGCTATGTTAGTTAACTGAAAACCTCGAGCCGGAAGCTGGTTGATGAGAAGCGTCTCCATTTGACAAGCCATGCTCTTCCCCGACACCAACACGTACAGGAACGGGGCGTTTTGCATTCCCTCCTTGGCCCGATGGGCGTGGATCCGACCCTGAAGGTCATCCGTCTGAACACCAAAACCGAAAGTAAGTCTGAGCATAACTAGTTTCAATTCATAGTTAAAGAGGATAAATCTGCAACTTTAAGGGTGCAAATCTACAATTTTATGAAGGAAGACTAAAAACAACAGTTTCAAGGGCGAATTTGTAAGGGAGGGGATCACAAATTTTCCAATATAAGGAAGTATTCCAAAACAAACCTAACATATGGTTTAAGCACAAATTTTAGGGGGATAGTGGGCCCACACCACCCTTAGATCACCTTATGTCGTAAACTTACGTTGATATACTGCACAATTATACTCCACTATATGTCACCTCCACAAATCATTTGACATGTAGAATACATTTTAATTAAATAATCAAATCAAAAATGTCAATTATGGTGGCATATATGCCACACGTCAACACCTTATAAAGTGTGACATATAAGGAAGTATATTGTGACACACAGTCTTTATGGACGATATAGGGTGCGCGTGGGGCCACCGCACCCCCTAAATTCAAAAAACATTGTAAACTTTTCTTATTTTTTTTAAATTACTATTTCCCCCTCTGAAATCACATATTCCAATCTATGATTTCAAACTCTAAATGTCGGCCCCGAATTATAAATTCTGGATCCGTCCCTGCATGTAAAGCAAGGTGAAAATGTTCATGACGTGAAAACTAAATGTTCTGGAGTTCGAGACAAGGTTACCTCTCCGACGTAGAGTCTCCTATCGGGTCGGAGCATGATGTAAAAGCTCGAAGCCCCGATCGTGGACGGAGGCGGCTGCTCCTTAGCCCCAATCAAGACACATTTCAGTGGTGAAGGCTCCAAGAGACCATGCTTCTTGTAAAGATCCATCAATCTCTCCTCACATATCCCAATCACTGCATTCTCGACTTCCTCACTCAACGCGTCGCCACATCTCCGCAATTTATCCGGTGTACAGACCACGGCTGGTGGAACAAGCTGCTCGTCTCTTCTCAACGAGTCTTTTGCATAAACCGCGTCGTACAACTCCATCGCTCGGCTGATCAGTTCTTCGGGAACGCCTTCTCTTTGTGCTGTTTCGAAAGCAAGGCTCTCTCTGCAGGTCCCGTCGATCAGCTTCCATGTCGGCATGGTTTGGTTGTCGATGCATTCGGCTCCCATGGCTTTAAATACGACGTTTTTGGTTCTCAACGGTAGGTCAAATATTCCGTGGAGGTGGGTGGATACGATGCCCAGACAACCAACCGCATCTAGAGCCTCAACGACACCACCCCCGTCTCCGTACCTCGACATATTTCGTCGATGAGCACGAGGCTCTTTGAAGTGGCTCGAGAAATAATAGAGCGAATATCTGACATTTCAACCTGAGAAGGTTATACAAGACACAAGCTTTAAACTACATACACATGAATCTGCAAGAATTCGTCTATCCAAACACACCGAAATTAGTAAAAATAGCATTACATAATGCAAGAATCAAGACGATCGAACCTGAAATGAACTCTTCCCATCTGCAGGGCTGTCATCATGAAACGAAAAGAGAATTATCGATGACTTCAGGTAAGCAAATTGCATGTACTGAAATAAACCAAAGCTAACACATTCATGAGAAGCAGATATTTTAGTTAGGAACTAGTTTCGGAAAGTGATTTCCGACTAGAAAAGACACTTACTAATGTCTCTACATCAGTTCTGAGTCCGGTCGCTACCCATGTAGTATCCATTAACAGCATAAGAATCTCTCGAAGCTCCGAATTTGTATGCGGTTGTATTGTGTCATCGAGAACACTTTTTATCTTGCAGAAGTACTCGATATGATTGGTCTCCCTCAACTCAAGCAACTTAACCAGCTGCAGATAACAAACGATATTTGAGCCTTCAGCAATTCAATAGCGAATAGGGAAAAAATATCCGCGTTTAAAATGTAAACGATATAGTGGAATTTAGATTTGAAGCTCACACCAACCTTGGCTGATGGAACACATGTGAATTCAGGAATTGAACATGTTATGTTGCTCATCAGTTTACATGCTTCTGGAGGAGAGAGAAAATGTAGAGTGAGAATTATAAAACAAATGACGAAGAAAGTAACAATTGAAATAATCATGTCGGTATAAGGCACATTGTGGGAAGAGTTGATACATGTTAGTCGTAATGGAGCTCGAGCAAGTTACCGAACAAAAAAGAAAGATTTGCATCGAAAAGATATGATAGTTTAATTCTTGAATTTGAAGAGTAAAATAAGCATTTAAAAAACCAAATCTTTGATTAGTATTGAGTACAATAAATACGAACACTACACCTCGAAGTAAAATTAGTAACAGTCACTATAAATAAATGCAAAAGTAGTAATACTTGGTTCATAATAACTCACCTTGAATTTGCGATGCAATCTCGTAAGCAGGAGGGTTCAAAAGGAGATCCCTTATGTACCTATGATGAAAAAGGAAAGTATGATATGCATCAATATGAGATTCAAAATCACATGAACAAAAATCTCAACGTATGAATGATACAATTCAGTCTTTTTATAATGTATAGGAATGTGGATTACATCCATAATCAACTTATCACATACATGGCAGGTAGGCCGACACAACTCAACGGGAGTAGAACCTTGATTAAACATGGGATTCCTTCGGTTGGAAGAGCACCTAACAATACATGGTATAAAGATACTTAATCAATCAACTAATTTCTGCATAAGTTCCTTTCCACCAAATGAAGCCAAGATGCAATTTTTTCAAATAATCTCTATTCAAATGAAAGATTTTCCATATTTTCCTATACAATAAAAAAAGATTAATGTAGCCTTACAAATTGATCAAACCAATCAAGTTAAGAAAATGAAGCATGGAGCCACTGAAATTGTATGTATTTTGTATTACCGATTTGTGTGGTTGTCCCGAGGTACAAGGGACTTGGCTTATTTTCCAGGGCAACTGTAACAATTCTGAACGTGACGTCATCTTCGAGGCCGTAGAGCTCTTTCACCTGAAATAATACAAGTTAACACATAATACGAAATAAGATTGCAGGTACGTACACCAAAAAGCAATGCTCAAACTGAGACCTTGTATAAAAGCTCCTTCATCGGATCGCCATTAAACCATTCAAATTGTCTAGCATTGCATTCTCCCCATAACAGTCCACCTTCACCAAATTCTCCCCAGCGACAAGTTCCTATTCATTTTTACAGAATAAAATGTAGATTTTAGTGCAAAAAGTAACCAACCAATTAAATGAATAAGAATTCCTAAGTAACAATAGTCAGGTAACTATTGTCTACAAGACGTTGTGGAACATAAAGGGACACCACTTGCATTATTTTCTATTATATTCGTATTTACTAAGTGGCACGAGGGAGGTTGCTTGAGTGAAGAGATATTATAAACCTGAAGAATTGTGCCGCAATGATGTATGGAGGAACAAATGATGGCACCCGACAAGTACGGAGTTTGGTAACCAAGGCTTCTTCAGTCAGATTATCCTCGGCCGAATAAGTCTTCATTGTCTCAAGCACCAAAACCATACAATATCCCTTAGCCGACCGAGATATCCCTAGAGCCAAAAAAACAATTTTCGTGCAAAATAATGTAAAAAATGGAATATGCAAATAGTCATAAATCCACTTGCTTTTACCTACTACAGGCATTGGGTCAGGAAAATCCAAATCATGATCGTCTCCAACGAGTCCAAACACGTAAGGACTGCCAGGATGAGCATGCCTGAAAACTCATAAATGTTATAATATAAATGTACTAAAGGATTTAAAATATAATGAAAATTTGTATGAACAATCAAAATGCATGCCAAACAAGCCGAAATGTGAACTTAGACTAAAATAAATTATGAATTAGAAAATAATTATGTGTAAAACAGATAGATCAAATCAATGATAAAAGGGTACTCTTATGTCCACTCAATAAAAGGAAACGGAAATGAAACAACAAACTAAGTAAAATCAATAATCAAGTTAAAGTAAAAAAAAAATTACCCAGATATGAAACGACTTTTACTTGTTCGAGCGTGAGTTGGACCCTGAACTTCCTCCACTATGCACTACAAAATTGAAAAACAAAACCAAAGAAAAATTGTCCATCACATTTTGTAAATTTTCAAAACAATCAACTATATATAATCAAAAGCTATCATTTTCTCCTTTCCAGGATGCAAAGTTATAAGACATAAATACATTATTAGGCCAAAAGCATTAAACAGGGCACAGTACTCACAACAGAGAAGCCATTACAGGTCAGATCATCCAAAGTCTGTCGTAAATTCTGCAGGAAAATTTAAAAGCAGAGTAAAAAATGGAGCCAAATTTAGAAACTAGTAGAATATGACAAGAGCATCAAGCCTGGATTTTTATAAATATCAATTCATTATTGCAAAATAACATTTTTACACGCCCTATTAAGAGCAAAAAACACATGTGAAATCAGATACCACAACAGGGCAACCAGCCCTAGGGATGCTGTCTGAACGTAAACCACCAAAAGGATTCAACCCGGCATATTCCACAAGGATGCAGGCATCAATACCAATAGCCTCATAAAAATCTCCTACCTTGAATTGATAAAAAAGTGGTGAGATTGAATATCAAAAAGTTGGCCATCATATTACTAAAGTATGTGTCAACGAGAATGAATACCAATTCATAACTCAAATGTGCATAAATGAAATAAATGACATACATAGGTGGAGATAAATCATATAGACATACTCTGCATAGTAAAACTTCACGTTGGGAATTTTGACTTGAATTGCAACATTTCCGAATTAAGGTTTCCTTCTTTGAGGCTACAATGTAAGCAAGAAAGAAATTACCAAATATGCTTCATATCATTAGTGTCATAATAGTTTTTCCAAGCTGTCAATAGTTCATGATTGACATTAATTTGCAACAGTAGACAAAAAGAAATGCAAATAATAACTCGAGCTAGGGAAAATTTAATATCTATTTACACCAGATGATATAACAACAGAAATACAGCAATCAAACAAATAATATACAAGAAGTTGATACTGTTATTCGAAGATAAGAAAGCCCCGTATTCAATTTTGTCTTCGGAGAATCAGCAAGAGCTATAACACAAAGGTATAACGCAGCATACGAGAGATATGGATGCACGTAAAACAAATCAAATTTCTCCGTACAATTGAGTTTGCAACAAGGAGAACAGTAGTAAGAATAAGCACAGTGAAAACGACTTCATTATTACTTTGCTTCCTTAAGGCAAGATTTGTAGTAATAGATTGATGAATAAGTTAATGAAATAAGAATCAAACATCTGCTTTGGACCCATAGATTGTAGGGTTTACCTTCCATTCTTTAAGGAACTATCAACACCCAACAAATTCAAAAACGTTAGCCGCTTGACCAGTTGAACTGAAGAAGGCTTCCTGCATAGTTCCAGTCTCTGAAATAAGGAACACAGTCCAATTAGACTTGCAAGAAGATAAGAAAATCTCCACAATAAGAAGTAATACTGTGTGGAAAACTGAATATCAAACCTCCTTCCACCAGACAACATGAACATAATCTTTCTCCTCCAATGAGACTTTCGATTGTTTGACCTTCTTCAAAGTTTTTTGTATGAAGCTTTCTCTCTCTAAAGCAAGAGACGCGACCCGACTGCCTAATACTGTAAGGGAAGAACAATCGCGCCATTAAAACATAATGAAAAGAAAAAATCAAATGTAATGCGAATAAGCCGGCGAATCCAGTTAAAATCATAAAGCCACATTTTGATCTTAATAACCAATACAAAAAACTAGCACTCACATTCAATATGCAAAAACATAAAACAAAGTCAAGATGTAAGAAGCGGAACTTAAAGAGAGAGATTGGGAAGTAGTTACTGCTGCGGAGTGGCGGCGGGTGGAAAAGGTCGGTGGATAGAGGGGCTGAGAAGGAAGGAGAGCGAGCGCCACTGGTGGACTAGAACGACGGGGTTTCGTGCTGTAAGCCAGTACATGTTTATCGCGGCGAGGAGTTTCCCGCCAGGAGAGGAACCGAAAAGACTGAATAAAAAATCTGCTGGTTTTTGAATGGAGGAATGTGGATTTCGGACATCAGTTGACCAAAAGAGTACCGATGAAATAATTAAGGAAGGAATGTGCGAAATCTTTTTTCCTTCTAATTTTATAAAATGAAAATTCGCTTTTTTTTTTCTTTTTTTTATTTAGTAGATAACACTCAATCTTTCGGTTTAAAAAAACCACCTTTTTTCTTTGTTCTCGGAATTATCTTAACACCATTTGAAGCTCTTAAATACTATTCATTTTAATAATGTGAGAGAAAATATCAATTTATGTTCTCTAAAATGACTTTTGTGAGAGAAAATATCAATTTGAAGCTCTTAAACCACCTTGTTTAATTTTTTTAATGTGTTTGGTGTTTTTTTTTTTTTTTTTTTTTTTTTTTTTAATTTTGATCCTGTAATTTTATATAAATGTCCGATTTTTATCCTCTAATGTTACAGTGTCGATTTTGGTCTCATAACTTACAAGTATATGATTTCAGTCATTCAATAAAAATTATCAAACAAAAACACTTAAAACTATACTACTTCTCTGCATTTATTGGTAAAAAAAAAACATTTTATAAAGTTTGGGACAAAAAAACCAACGCTTTTAAAATTACAAGATCTAAAAAACTTTTAGAGTACATAATATAAAGGACCAAAATCGATTTTCTCTCTGGTAGTATGATGTGTTTTCCATTTTTAGTTACGTAAATTGTTCGTTTTTATTCTCCAATTTTAAATGTACTTTATACACCACTTTTCTGTTGGTCAATTTATTGGCCATTTATTATGTTATTGATAATAAACAAATTGACAAAAATAGTCATCAAACTTGCGCGTTTTTGCGAATTTTGTTCTCAAATTTTATTTAGTTTTGACCCTCAACTCCTTGTTTTGCGATTTTAGTCCCTATTGCTAGAATTTTCCGTCAATTTAACCGTTAATTTAATTTTTTTAAATGAAAAATTGAAAGGGCAAAATCGAAATTTTATTTATATGGACCAAAATTGCAAATGAAGAATGATTTGAACCTATTTAGCAAAATAAAACAGGTTTAAGGACTAATTTCATAAATTTTAGACAAATAAGCCGAGATTTTGTATTAAATTTTTTGATTTTCATATAATTTTATTGTTTCGTATCGAAATATAAGTTAACGAAGAATTCGAATTAAATGTTGTTTATATTGGTGCTAAGTCTTTTCATAATATATTGGTACGAAGTCTTATTTGTCTAAAATTTGTGAAATCAGTCCTTAAACCGTGTTTTATTTTACTAAATAGGTCTCAAATCATTCTTCATTTGCAATTTTGGTCCATGAAAATAAAAATTCGATTTTGCCCTTTTAATTTTCATTTAAAAAAATTGAATTAATGGTTAAATTGACGAAAATCTAATATAGAGACTAAATTGCCAGAGCAAGGAGTTGAGGGTCAAAAAAATAAAGAAAAGCTTAAGGACAAAATTAGCAAAAACGTGAAGTTTGAGGACTAATTTTCGTAATTTGCCATAATACGATGTTAAGGCGGCCATAAAGCTTTTACGGTGTTTGTCCCCATCTCAACAATAATAACAAAATACACGTAAGAACTATTTCTCTTTGATTGTTGAGTATTCACCGATTATTACACTCCCAAACTCCCCTCATTCCTCGTTTAGGGTTTTGCTGCCCGAAAGCGTAAATTGGTGCTTTTGGTGAAGAATTTCGGTAATCCGCGACCATGTTTGCTACGCCGGGAGGTTAGCAATACGTTGATTGCGATTAGGGATAAGTCGGCGGTAAGATCGAGCGGCACTAAGGTGAAGAGGTATTGGTCGGGGAAGCTCCGGAGAGGGTGGATGAGAACGATGAAGACGGCGATATCCGCGTAACGAGGGCGGCTGTTTTAGAAAGCTTTCCCTAATAATGAGGGTTTCGGTGTTACGCATAAGGATGATCCTAGGTTCAGTTTGGCGCATGAGAGGATCGATAATCGCTGATGAGGTTAGGGGAGGATCATAGGCGGATTAAGCAGCGGAGATTGTTTCGACCGGTGGAGGAGGAGAGCGTGCACCTCTGAGAGACGGATGTGGAGGAGGATGATGAGGATCGTTGGAGGAGAAAAGGAGGAAGATTAGGGAGAAGTTGTTGTTGCGAGGCGACAAGAGGAGGCGAAGGCCTACCGGAGGAGGAAGAAGAGGAAGAAGAAGAGGAAGAATTCGAAAATGAGACCGATTCGGAGGAAGGAAGACGACCGGTATTGCAATAGTGAAGCAGCTCCGAAACAAGAGAGGGATACAATTTCGTAGGCGTTAGAGGCTCGAGGCCGAGAGCGAACACTCGAGTAAGAAGCTAAGAGGAGAGTTGAAAGCAAGGAAGAAGGAAAGAAAGAAAATTGTAGTTGAGAAAATTAAGGAGGATCTTGAGATTCGAAAAAATATGGATTCGATGCGGATATTGGCTCGATGTTGATACCGATGATGATGTGAATGGAGGCGTGAGGAGTATGAGGCTTGGAAAGCTAGAGATGTTGGTCCTGGAGACGAGAGTCGGGTGTAGAGGGGGGGGGGGTTGAATACACTGATGCACGCTCTTTTCTCAAACCGAAGGACGCCAGGTGTTAGGTGCGAACGATGAACGTTGCGCCAAATATGAACCTTCGATCGCGGGTCGAAAGGAGTGAGTCAACTACTGCGAGCTCTCCTACCGAATTGGTCAGGTCGTTGAGACTCAGTGAAAAACCTTAGTGCGGAATAGTGTGGGGCCTGAGATTGCCTCAATTTGAAAACGTGATTTTCACAAGTCAAGTAGTTTTGGCTAGTGCACTTTTAAGAATACGTTTTATGCAAAGATATGATTTTGTAACGGCTTAGATGCAATGCAATAAAAACAAGAACAACACAAGCAATTTTAACGCGGTTCGGGGATACGCAAGATCCTACGTCCACGGCTCCACTGGCGATTAGGAGGTCTTGTTGATTTATCTCGAGCAAGCCTCAAGCTAAGGAATCTGTCGCAGCCGGATAGACACTTCTAAGTTATAGTCCTTAGCGACTTTACAAATCAAACCGAGGTTTGTTGAAGGGGAGGGGATTATCTCCAACTAGGAAGGAGTTCTTACAATAAGAACAATCACTAAAGGTGAACTCCCTTAGAATTTCTTAGCTATAGATAGCAATGAGCTTAGCTAAAGAGAAGAGGGATCGAAGAACTCCCAGAGAGAAAGAACTAATGATATTCTGTCGTGGGCAAGTTCTTCGAGTTGGATTGATCTTAGAACCGATATAGTTGTCTCAAAAGCTGAGCGTTTTCCCTTGATATCCCGTGCGTGGAGCCCTGATTTTCTTCTCTATTTATAAATGTGAAACAGCATATGTCCGTTGGAGAGGACGATGCCCACGTGTCACAAACTTCCAAAGAAAAAGGCCATACCTAAATTCGATTTATGATAGAGAGTTGTTGATACCGTACACAGAGCACTTTAGTTGGTCGGAGAGGAGCAGACATATGGGTTGACGGCTTCTCATTGGTCGAGGCTTGTGGTAGGTGAGATCGGGGTCGGACATCGGAGTCGACTCTCCCCCAATCCCCGGATGCAGGTCTTCTGCCTACTCTCGAAAAGACTTTAACAACTGGGTCAAGCTGTCTGACAGAGACTTGAAGCAGCCTCTCTGCTCTTCTT
Source organism: Lavandula angustifolia (assembly GCA_028984105.1). Taxonomy (NCBI): domain Eukaryota; kingdom Viridiplantae; phylum Streptophyta; class Magnoliopsida; order Lamiales; family Lamiaceae; genus Lavandula; species Lavandula angustifolia. The sequence goes on along the minus strand of CM054816.1, from coordinate 10,779,195 downwards.
CGCCTCGAAGCCTACCGACAAGAGATATTCTCTTGGTATGGTCAGCTTGATGATTGCGAAGGTACTGAGCTTGCATAGTGGTTCTCCTGGCGATGTTTATCACCGATAAGATGTCTTCGAACCCGAGGCGAAGATCACCGATGACTTAAGAACGCAAGCTCTTAAATCGATAAGCTTGGGTTTCGGAAAGTGAAATTCGACCGGAAGATCAATCCAACATTTTACCCCGTCACTGACAGGACATAGACACAAAGATAAACAAATCAAAAACAAGATAGCACTATACATCGGCTATTCCTGTCGATACTATACTAACGATATCGGTGGCTGGGGGATCTTCAATTCCATAGTAAAAACTACGATTTCCCAATATTCTTTTTACCCGATAACATGATTTGAAGTATCTTTACCCACTCATAGCTTAACAATTTCCCCCTAATTGATGATGCCAAAACCTCATATAAAATACAACAAAAAAACAAAAAAATTCTAAACATCGGCTAGATAAGCTTAGTAAGAGACTCAGATCTGGGCGTAATCTTCATGAGGTCAAGGTTTGAGAGATGTAGCAAACTCGAGAGAAACGTTTATGTGTGAGTGTGTGTCAGATCACTTTAGTGATCGGGTGATAACACAAACGAAAGTCAGAAGATAAGGAGTAATTGTCAAGCAGCAGCAGGAACTTATATGCAAATGAGAAAGTGAATACGTAGTTCTTATCTTCTATAAAAAAAAAGGAGCACAAGAAGACTAACGGGCCGCGTCACGAACTTCTTCGTCTTGCTTTTGAAATGCAGAACGTCTCAACAGGAGGTTCCAAAACCGTAATATTTCAGTAGATTCCCGCGCAGTGTTTGGATTTCCTCGAGGTCGACAGGTACTGTAACTAAGATCATACATGATACTTCAACGCTTCGACCTCGTCTTCTATCTCCTTAGGTGTACAAAACGCCATGAGTCGTTTCCGGGAGGAGGAATCCTTCTTAATGCGAGGGGGTTTGCTAGTGATCGCTTCTCCTTTTCTAGGATCGCGGTTGAGCTCACGAGCCTTGCTATACCTGGTTTAATGAATTCATCAAACAATATCTGCGGGATCCCGATGGGTAGATCCCCATAACGTAGTATCCTTTAATAAATTACATCTTCGCTTCCTCCCATTCCTCGTTCGGGCTCAAAGGTACCCAGCTTGTCTACATGAGGGTGAGGGGTTTTCTTCGATAAGTTGCTCTAGCCCAGAGCGCCTCCCTTAATACTTGGATGAACTTGGAATTTGTTCTTCCAGCCGATGGCCCGGTTCACTTGTCTACTTCTACGTAATCTCTATGATCTTGGTCGGCATCTTCCGATCTCTTCTTCTCTCGGAGGCCATCCCTGTCTCCTCTCCGGAGATTCACCCTTTCAACAAGGGCTCCCGAGTGGCTCGGCCTTCCGCCTCCTTTGCTCAGGTAGGCAGTGTTTGGATAGCAGCACTCTAAGCCAGGACAGAAAGTCAAATGGGCAAAGCTTTAGCTAGCTCCTCCGAGCTTTTCTCTTCTCGCTCTTCGGGTATAGCTTTGCCTTTGGCGATTTTGCCGGTAAGTTTTTCCCGGGCTTCTTTCTCCTCTTAATTTCTTTCCCCTCGATCCGTTGCTCATAGTTCAGTTCATCTTAGAAGCTTCGAGCAACACGATAATCGACCGCTCCCGCCTCCGCCTTGGATTTCAACTAAGGCCTGTGGAAGATGGAGTTGTTTTAGTAGTAATCTCCTTCCCCGGCGCTGCGGTGGTAATGGCTGCCGTCCTCCCGGTCGACAAAAGTGCGACCTCCTCAATAATGAGCCG
>CM054816.1:10729114-10776875 GCA_028984105.1 Lavandula angustifolia | reverse complement strand
ATTTTATCTCTTTGGTATTTATTATTTGATTACTATATAAGTATGAGTGTGTGACTATTCAAAAAGAAGCTTTTGTTTGGAATTATAATAAATTAAATCACACTTTTGAGTTGAGAACTTCTCACCAATCTTAGGAGGCGTTTTGATAAGGTGAATCGGGATTAGGATTATTATAATCATGGTGTTTGATTAGATTTATTAGAATTAAAATTTTGTAATTATATCTAAAAAATTAGGTTTTCTAAAAAGACATGTCACTATGAGAAAAATGCTTATAGACAACGGTTCAAATGAAAATTATTCTCGTAGCACATAAAACCGTTGTCGTAGACAAAACCGTTTATGATTGAAAAAATGCGCTCATAGACAACGATTTTAAAACACCGTTGTCATTTCTAGACTCCATAACTATAACGAAATCGGTAACTTGTAGCTTAATTAGCATTTTTAATTCTATGTAAGTGTTTGATTTAATATTCAATTGTTGTTAGAATCAATTTAATTATTATTATTATTCCTAATTTTTTTCTTTTTTTTATATTTATTTTATCTTTGGATAGTGGTAGGTAGGGGTGTGCATAAAAACCGTCCAACCGCCTCCGTCCGCTTGACCCGCCCGTTGGAAACCGTAACCGCCGGTTAATTTTTCTCAAAATTAACCGCGGTTCAATTTTTTAGCAAACTTCCATTGAGCGGGTGGGTCGCGGTTTGCCAGTGGCGGTTAACCGACCCGCCTGCCACCCTAATTTTTTTCTTTTCTAATATTAGTTTTAGATACATGACTCAACAAAGTGGCATTTCAAAAATTCATTTTCCATATGAATGTGTCATAGTGCCGTGAATCTTAAAATATACTATCATATTCATTTCATTTGAAGTTATATACATTGTATGATTTGGATTTTTTTTTGTGGTACACCAAAGTGTTGTCTCCTACTTCATGTTTAAAACAAATAATTGTCGTAGTAGGTTTTTTCTCCTTCTAACTAAATCAACTTACAAAATTCGTCAATGTCGCTATAGATAATAAATAATTAAGTAATTAGGATATCTAATTATTTGATCTGCAAAACCGCCCGCAACCGTCCGCAAACCGCCCACCCGACCCGCAACGGTTTGGGAAAAAATGAAACCGCCACGGTTTGTAAATTCATAAAACCGCCTAGGGGTGTTAATCGGTACGGGTACGGGTTAACCGTAATCGAAAATCGGTTATCCGTACCCGAAAAACCCAAAATTTTATACACCCGTACCCATACCCTATCGGTTATCGGTTAACCCGGTACCCGATCGGGTCGGTTATCAGGTTAACCGAAATTAACCTTATGCGCGAGAGTGAATTTTTTCTTCTTCGTTGTTACACTGACTTACTGGCTTCTTTAGTTTCTTTTGCCGCCAGTGAGGTATTAATATCTATAATTCAATCACATGTGTATTTTTTCAGTTTTGAGATGTTTGTGTTTGGAGGGTTATAGAAAAATTGGATATTGTTTTGCACATCTGCAATACATTCTTGATCACCCTCCCCATCTCTAACCCTAATTCAAGCCCTTCATCAGAACGTCGTCGTTAGAAAATGCGGCAACCGGGCGCGTATTCTAACCTCGTCGTCCGGAGGGATATCGGGGAAGACCCGGCCTCATTCGGCGCCGGCAAGAATCAAGAAGATCATGAAGAAGTCGAGCGACGACGTGAAGATGATATCGGGGAGGCGCCGATCGTGTTCTCCAAGGCTTGCGAGCTGTTCATCGAGGAGTTGACGAAAAGGGCGTGGGAGATGACGCTGCAAGGGAAGAGGAGGACAATGCAGAAGGAAGAAGTGGCTTCTGCTGTGATGGACACTGATATTTTCGACTTTCTTGTTAACCTTGTCTCTCAATTCGGGTATGTATCGGGTTAACCAAACGGGTATCGGTTATTTACCCATACCTGTTGTCTTCCAAAAATTGATACCCGATACATACCCGATTAACCGATAATCGAGTATCCGATACCCCCATGGTATGGGTACGGGTACGAGTATTAACCGAATACCCTATACCCGTTTAAGCAGCCCTAAAACCGCCTATATGTAGATCGGATAATTTTTATGCTCGAACCCGCCCGAACCCACCCGCGCACACCCCTAGTGGTAGGCATATGGTATGGCTAAAGGCTCTGGCTATAGTGATTGTCTTGTGTGTAGTGGACAGAGTTGCAAAAGATATAAATAAATAAAGCATGGAGCAGCACACTATTTACATTTTACAACACATACTTGTAAAAAGACTCGACATCTCTTCTTAAAGTTGAGACACCATAATCTTCATTAGATCTTCTTATTAATTAAAAAAATAAAAATTCTTATATATTTTGTGTAAAGTTCAAAAGTTTTCCTTAAATTAATTAATTGCTATTTTCAATTATAAAAACCGTAGTTATAATTAGGTTTACTACTATGGACTCGGTAGTCGGTATGATGTGAATAGTCGGTATAATATGAATTTCTGAAAAAATGTAAATCTTATTTAAATTTTATAAAAATTAATAGTTCTTATAAAACTGTACCGACTACATGTAGCTTAATTAATATTTTCATTTTTATGTAAGTGATTGATCTAGTTGATCTAGATTTTGGGGCATGCATCATGAAACCTCTTCCTTTATCATCATAGTTGTTGCTTTTCTTAGTTGTGATAAAAGAATTGTGAATTCAAAAAGTGGTAAGTGGAGGGGCCTTGACTGTCGTCTATGTTTCTAACAATTTGATTCATGTATGAAAATATAATAATAATATAATAAAGACAGATTTAAATAATGCGTACAAATATTTGTAGGCCTCGAGAAAGATTCATTCTTGTCCCTGTCATTAGTGCATGAACAAAAAGTTGGGTACAACATTTTTCAAGCATGAAAAACAAAACAATTGCTGTCGGGGAAGTTTAACCGAGACGTGGTTAAATAGTTAAACGCCACTTTCACCTAGGGATGTATAATTTTACCGAAAATACCGTATACCGTGCATATCGTACCGAAAAAATACCAGGAAAACCGAATTTAACAGTATACCGTGCCGAAAATCACGGTATCATACCGTACCGTAAATTTTCGGTATGGTAACGGTATGAGTTTTCTCATACCGAGGTATACTGACACATACCGATACATACCGAACCTACGGTACGTACCTGCACTTATTTGATTTTGCCGATGACAAATATTATATATGAATAAATATTCTTAACTTTATTTATCTTTCTGTCATTATATTATATTTATGTAATATCTATTTATGTAATATCTATATATTGTGTTATCTTGATTCATGACATAAATTAATATAGCAACTCTTATCATGATATAAATTAATATATCAACTCTTATGTATAATGTTATCATGATATAAATAGAATATCTATATATTGTGTTTTTGTATTAATATGATATTACTCTTATTTCATATATTTTATTTTTTAGTATGATTTTAATTTCCGGTATACCGTCAACCTTCGGTATACCGTGAAGGTTAACGGTATACCGTAAATCCAACACGGCAACGGTATGCTAAATCTTTGATACCGAACTTTCGGTATACCGAAGTCAACGGTACGGTAACGGTATGAAAAATCTCATACCGTTACTTTCGGTACGGTATAAGGTATGACAAATTTGGTCCGGTATACCGTACCGAAACACCCCTACTTTCACCTCGAGGGATTATTTAAGACTTCTTTTTTCAAAATTCTCGAGATAAATAATTAATTTTGAAGATAAAGTTACTCTTCTTTTATTTTCCGTATTTATACGTCTTCCGTCTCATTAAAAGTATCCACATTTCTCGATTAGGCTGTCCTAATTTAAGTGTCTCATTTTCTAATATGGCAATATAAATTATACATTCAAAAATGAAGTGGACCCCTCATTACTCACTACTCATCTTATATTTTTATACACACTCGATCTCTTTCCAAAAGTTTCTCTCTCACACGATTCCTCTTTGATCCGAGCTCAGAAAACTATGATTTTTAACTTTTTGAAAACTTTAAATTATTTCTTTAATTACAACATAAAAAAAAAATCAATTTACTCAACTATACCATAACTATAACAAGAAAAAGAGAGTGTGAGAGAAATTGCTGGGCGCATTAGCAGGAGACATATGGGTCCCATCATCATCACTATCTCCACCACCTCCTCTTCGCCATCCGCCCCTTCACTCCCTTTCTCTTCTCTTCTCTCTCTATCAACAACCAATTAATACTACTGTGTTTTATCTTCTCTTCTCTATCTTTCACTTCACTCTCCATTTTCTTAGCGTGTATGTAATGGAAAAATCTTTCGGTTTACTCGGCGGCGGCGGCGGTGGAGGTGGTGGGGCGGCGGTGGCGTGCGAGCAGAATGCGAAAGTGGAGAAAGACTACATGGGCATGACGAAAGAAACTGAACTTGAGCTGGGCTTAGGGTTGAGTCTTGGAAACGGCAGCGGCGGCGGTGGGGCGGCGGAGAAGGGGAGGAGCTGTGCATGGGGTGAGTATGGTAGGATATTGACCGCTAAGGATTTTCCGAACGGGTTTTCCTCCGGCCGAGGAGGCGGCGCCGGCACTAAGAGGGAAAGAGTTGATGAAGGATCTGCTTCTGCTGCTGTGAGGTAAACATGAAGAGTGTGTGTATTTTGCATTCTTGATCTTTTGTTTTGCACGTTTTAGGTAATTAGTTAGGTTAATTCTTGATGCGTTTTTTATTGGATTTGTTTAAGTTTTGTTGGATGGTATTTTGTTGTGATTTTAATTTGTTCTTGTTAGCTTACTAATTTATCTATCTAATATAATCGTTTAGTTTGTAAAATGTTGTATGAGAGTGAAGTTTTTCACGTACGGCAACGAATACTGTATACCAAGAAGAAGAAAAAATAAATTTACTACCCACTTTCTTTTTCTTTTCATTTAAAGTTTCCCATCATACTTCTGAGTTGCGTTAATCACTTAATCCATCTTATAATAATTTGGCCTTATGTTTATACTTGCTTCTTTTCCCCTTTCAAATTATTGTGTCTTTCTCTTGTTTTCTTTTTGCATCATTTCACTTACCACAATGCCATAAAAGTGCTATCACAATTTACCCACTGTAGACAGCTGTTATCATTATAAAATTATAGATTTGTCTCCTTTCTTTATATTATAAATTTGCACTTCCTAAATTATAAATTTCACCCTCTAATTACAAATTCTGGAGCTGGCATGTTACATATTGATCTTATTAATCTTCCATTTATGCCCCTCATAAATAGTTTAAATTTTCTTGCAGCAATCAAGTTGTTGGATGGCCTCCCATAAGGTCATACAGGATGAACACCTTGTGCAACCAAGCCAAGACATCAAACGTTGTAGACGACAATGAAGTCTGCAGGAACCAAAACGTCGAGGGCTCGAACAAGAAACTCAACCACGGGAGCGAAAAAGGCAACGAACCTATCAAGGAAAGAGGCCATCTTGGATATGTGAAGGTGAATATGGATGGCTTTCCCATTGGAAGGAAGGTTGATTTGAATTCTCACAAAAGCTACGAAACTTTGGCCAAGGCTTTGGAAGAGATGTTCTTCAAGAAATCTCAAGGTTAGTCTCTTCATTATACTTGCAATCTTGATTTAGTATGCCAATTCATGAGTGTGTTTTGTTTGATATGGTTTGTACATGAATTAGGTGGGGGGAAGGAACAAGGGCTGAATAATCTTCCGAAGCTTCTAGATGGATCGTCTGAGTTCGTACTAACGTACGAGGATAAAGAGCGGGATTGGATGCTCGTGGGCGACGTTCCATGGGGGTACGTGACACTAGTCTAGGCATTGATGTGTACTGAATAACTAACTAGCTGAGGCTAACATTTGAATTCTTCTTACCTCGTTCAGGATGTTCGTTAGCACTGTTAAACGGCTCAGAATCATGCGAACGTGCGAGGCAAAGGGACTAGGTATGGACAAATAGGCAGATTTAGATTTAGGGGGCATGTGACACCACCATCCCTAAAAAATGAAAAAGAATTGCTTAATTACTTCAATTTTAGTTATACTTTAAAAATGTTATTTCATCCTTTAGTTCTGAATCTTGAATTAGAAATCAGTGTGATTTCATCTTGTTTGTTGAATATGGTTCTTTTGTTTTGTTGCTGCAGCTCCAAAATCCCAAGAATGGAATGAGAAGACAAAGAGCAAACTAGCTACTTGAAATGGACAGCAAAAGATGATGTTTGAATATCTTTCTTCATTATTTATCTTGATTTTCTTTGGATTTGCAGGGCTGCATTTATAGGCCTTTTCCACTTGTCTTGTAGAATTTGTCAAAGTCTTGTTGTCACCCACAGTTTACTTGATGCATTATTCTCGTACTTTAATTCTTGAATTCTTTTACTTCTCACTTTCTTCAAATTCTATATAACGAATGTTTTGTTTGGTGTCTATTATATTATATATCGTTCTCTTAAATAAACCTATGAACAATTTTCTGTATTTTGCGTCATTTTACTCTTTCAAATTATTCATTCATCTCTTTCAACACATCGTTCTCGTTCTCTTCACCTGTCACATTGTTCATTATTAAAGGTGATATATTCATATACGTGTTTAGGTTTTTTCGACGAATTTTAACTATAACATTATACTCCTGCGTCATTAGTAACATCCTATTCTTCAATTGGATGTCCTTGTTTCTAAAAAGTCAAAAAAAAAATATAAGCAGCTCAAAAATTAAACAATTTACACAACAAAATATTATTTTCTTAATCTTTGTACCCAAAAGAAACAAGCTATTACTAATGGGACTAAGGAAGTAAATGAATAACAAAAACTATAAACCATACAAAAATATATCAAAAGAAAAATACCAACCACTAGGAGAACATAATTAGCGTCACGGCGGAGTTTTCCCAATTTACATAAATACAAAGACAATAGCGTAAATTCATTTACTCAATTTACATAAATACAAAGTGAATTGCGTAATTTTATTTAGTGGTAATATATGAATATACCCAAAATTAAAAAAACACAAAAATACCCTTCCATTAAATTTAAATTCATAGAATACCCAATTTTACCAAAAAACCCTTGTTTTTTTTATCAAAACCACTCTTTCTATATTCTTTGTACGGTTTTTGAGTTAGTTAAATAAAAAATGTGTGTGGGCCCGGATGAAAAAAGTGAGTTGGTGGGAGCTTTTGACGTGTGTTGGTCGGAGTTTTAAGAAAATGTGGGGTTAATTTTGTAAATTTGGGTATATTGTGAATATAGTTATAGTGATTGTGTATATTTGTATTTGTTTTAGTAGATATGGTTAGTTAAACAAATGCCTCTTTTATTTACCCAACAACGGTGTTAAAGAATCTAGAAAGAATTGAAAACACGGGGGATCGGCACAACAAAAGAAAAACACATGGTATTTTTTCAGTGAACATTACTACCTCCGTCCCGCTATTACCGGCACAGTTTTCCTAAATGGACGTCCTGCTATTACTGGCACGTTTCTATTTTTGGAAAATTTTTAAAACTAATGACTCCCCTTATTACCTTTTTAATTAACCCACTAATTATATTTATTAAAAAAACTAATGTTACCATATTTTTTCCTCATTACTCTCTTTACCCTATTCTCTCTCCTCATTCTCTTACCCTAATCGCTCTTCACCGCCGCCGCGATTGAATCTTCTCTCGCGTTCTATCTTCCCACTTCGCCGTGATGAATCCAACGGATCCCAACGATTCTTTAGCAGATACTACCCTCGTTGCCAAAAAGGTTTGGGGATCTGGTTTCCTGAGCGAAGAAAGCCGTCCCGGCGATGCCACCAACTCCCCTTCGCGGTTTGTTTGCGAAACCACCACCGAGCCTTCAGATCCGTCGCCGATCCAAAGTGACTGGTGCCTTGCGGCCTTGATTCGGGCCGAGATGGTACCTTTGGATCCAGATTCGGATTTTGAAGAGTTCATTCCAGAAACTGAAATTGAGTCTTATGTTCCAGAGACAGAGATTGAGTCTTCTCGTTCCGTAAACGGAAATAGAATCTTATGTTCCGTAAACGATAAATGGGTTGTGAGTTGGCGTCGCCGACGGTTGACTCACGGGCGGCGTTGGAGGCTGAGATGGCGTTAGCTTATGAAGAGTCGATGGCTGCCTTGAAGGCCTATATGGAAAGACCATGTGTTAAAGCTACAATCGAGAGCTTTCTACGAATATGGCTTCCGGCTTACTTCAAATTGGTGAGAGATCGATCCTTTATTCTCTTTATATGCATGGCCTCTGTGTCTTGTGTGGTGAGAGTATGTGTTGGAGGTGTTTAGATGGGGATATGAAATGATAAGACCCTTGTACACATGATTTGAACTTGGCTTTTGTGGCCTTGATTGCTGTGTTGGAGAGATTTATGCCTTTGGATTTATGAACTTGGCTTCTGGCCTTGGGATCTGTGTGTCCGCCTTGTTTATTACCCTAGATAAGAACATGTAATTGCCTTGATCTTGGCTTCTGGCCTTCTATGGTTGTGTATTCCTTAATGATGAAAACTGAGAGGTTTATGAATGTCCTATGTGCTGTGTTTTGCTGTGTGTCTTTCTTGTTTATTACCCTAGAAAAGAACATTTAATTGCCTTGATCTTCGCTTGTGGCCTTGTAAGGTTGTGTATTCCTTAATGATGAAAACCGAGAGGTTTATGCATGGCCTCAGTGCTTTGTGTTTTCTTTGTGTGTCTTTCTTGTTTATTACCCTAGAAAAGAACATTTAATTGCCTTGATCTTCGCTTGTGGCCTTGTAAGGTTGTGTATTCCTTAATGATGAAAACTCGAGAGGTTTATGCATGGCCTCCGTGGCCTTGTGTTTTTCTTTGTGTGTCTTTCTTATTTATTACCCTAGAAAAGAACATTTAAATGCCTTGATCTTAATGATGTTTCTGCATTTAATTGTTGTGTGTCTGCCTTGTTTATAAGGTTGTGTATTCCTTAATGATGTTTCTGCATTTGGCAAGTGGCCTTGATTGTTGTGTGTCTGCCTTGTTTATTGCCCAATGAACTGATTAACTTATATTTGTACATAATCAAAAGCCTTACTTATAATAATACTACTACATTTACAAAAGCCTTATTTATAATAATCCATACATATACAAAAGACTTACTTATATTAATATCTATACAAAAGAGTCAAGCATAACCATTTCTTTGCTGCCAGCCTTCATCTACCAATTGTCCAATCATCAATCAGTAGCCCAAGTCTATTTTGAATAATTTCCATCTCTGCAATTGTCTCTTGGTTTTCAATCATGTATGTGATACACTCCATTACTAAACTGTTATGAACTAACAAATCAACTGGAAGCCTTTCTTGTCTGGCTAGGGCATTTTTCTTCAAATGTGGGATTTTATAAGAGTTTTCACCCTTAAATTTCATTATCTCAAGCATACAACTTTGCAAGCTTAGGAACACCTTATTCAGTGTTATAGGTGAGAGCTCATGAAAACTGAGAACAACTGCAGCAACCAAATCTTCCACATTATGACATACAGTCTGCACTTGTATACTTTGAATTGCCCTGAACCAACCTAGGTCATTAACATTCGTATCTGGGGAATTTGGTGGTTGATTAACTAGTCTAATATCAAAGCCACCTAAACTGGCTGCTGCCCTAAAATCAGCATCTGAATCCTTAATGTGAGGCCGTGCATTATCTTGTTGTATGAAGATTAGTCGGCTAGCACATCTTGGCCACTTTGCCCTTATGGCAGGGGTATCTGTAATTCATTATGAAATGTAAGTCCAGAAATAAGAGTTACAGAAATGAAATTTTGAAATTCTGAAGATGCAGAAATGAAATTTTGAAATTCTAAAATTCTAAAATTCTAAAATTCTGAAGATGCAGAAATGAAGTTACAATTACATGATATTGAATTTGTCTAACTTAGCTTTCTGTTTCTAATGACACAAACTCACATTCTAATACTCTACTTTTACATGTCATACAAAGTTTAGCAAATGTGCATACCTTATTTATTAGGCATAGCTTGATAATTTCTTTAGTTATACTTTAAATGGGTTTTGTCTCCAGGAGTTCCAAAGAGCCCTGCTCTCGCTAGTTCTCGTGGCTCGCAACTCTTTCAAGAAATGGGAATATTCCGATTTTTCCATCGAAAATGATAGTCCCATCTTCCCCGAAGATGGCCTGCATACAGCGCACATAAACATAACCTTTGTTATGAATTTCTTGCTCTTGCAAGTTCGGTGTGGTTCAACTTCTCCAGGAGTGAGGTAGAATCTGTTATTTGCTCGAGAAATGAAGAACCATTTCTCATCAATGTGTATGGTGTTGTGCATGCTTTTGAATTTTATCATGTTGACAATCCGATCAAACTCCAGGGCTTCTATGCTGAATCTAAGGCGTTCTATCTTGTTATGAGTTGTTAGGTGAGGCCTTATACAATTGCTGTGTGCTTTGATCATACCCTGATCTACCCACCTCCACATCGTGCTTTTACTACAACTAATACCCGATGCAAGACCCCTAACTGTAGATCGCTTGTGTACATCGATGCTTTGAATCAATTCGAGATCTATGTGGACTCTCTTTCTTCTTAATGCTTTTGGTTTCTTGCTTTTAAGATGAATGACCTTACCATTGTCTCTTTGTTCTTTTGCATCAGCCCAAAGACGATGGACGGTCCTTCGCGAGCAGTTAAACTTGTCTTTTGCTTCCTTTATCTTCCCGTAGATCGCCTTGCCATCCTTCGAGTTCTGCAGCAGCCATTGGACGATTTGATTTCGCTCTTCGTCGGTTAAATTTTTATCCCTCACCATTTCTATCTTGTTGTGTAATGGACAATTTAGCAATATGGATGTTCTGCTTATATAGACGATTTTTGGTGGTGGATTAAGGCGGCAGACTTTGAATTTTGTTAGGCTATTAGTGGATTTTAGCTACCGCCTCTTTTTGGGTTGTCAACTTTGAATTTTTCATGTGGGATTCTCATTCAGTTTCTGTGGGATTATCTGAAGTTTGTTAACTGCCGCCATTTTTCATGTGGGATTTTAATTCAGTTTGAATTTTGTTGTCTGTAATTTTTTTTCTATACATAAATTCGATACAAAATTTTAGTTTTTGTTCTATCCATAAATTCAGTTCATTAAATAAATTCAATACAAAATTTTTGGCATCCAAAAAAAAAAACTGTGCCAATAATAAATTCGATAAAGAATTTTTGTTCTATCCATAAATTCATTTAATTTAATTAATGAAATCATTAATTGTCATTAGTGACTTAAAGTGGAGAGAGAAGTGGTGGGCCATTAAAATTTACTACTTAAACTATGCTACCTAAATTCCCGTGCCGAGATGAACTGTGCCAATAATAATGGGACGGAGGTAGTAATATTTAGCGATTTTCGCACAAACTACGTAAAACATGTAAATCGACCGTTAATCTCAACAATAATGCATCAAGACTCATTTGGTTGATATTTTTTGTTATTACAACAGAAACACAAGACACAAAAACGTTTGGTTCCTCAACATACCACAAGATGAAGCTAAGAGGTTGGACGAATTTGAGCAGCAGCATCAGAGAAGTCCAAAATCTTACAGAAATTCTCTCGGATCGGTGATGAAACCCGTCAAAGCAGATGCTGCAGCGGTATACGGAGAAGCAAGATAGATCTGCCCTTCCTTATGCCCCATACGGCCCGGGAAATTCCTGTTCGTTGTCGAGACACACACCTGCAATTTCACCATTATCGAGCACTTATAAGTTCGTTTCGCACACAACGCAAATCGGCCTATATCAAAATCGCGATACTTGCCTGAGCTTCGTTCATACGTGCGTACGTGTCTCTCGGTCCTCCCAAGCAAGCACCGCAGCTGGGGCTTGCCGGTGTATCACAACCGACTTCTTCGAATATTTGTGAGCAAGTTTTCCCACCGGATCCTGGAACTGGAAGGCTATATACGTCCATCCAGACCTAATAAAACACGCATTAAGGTTTATTGCAAGAGTAAATATTTGGCCACCAAAACTAAATCTTTGATTATTTTTTGGGATAATGTGCAAAAATGCTCTTAAAATTTACAGTCAAAACCTAAAGTACCCGAAAGTTTACTTTTTGTGCAAAAGAGCACTTGAACTTTACATAGAGAGAAAAAAATACCCTTAATGTATATTTTTGAGAAAAAATACAAATTCTCAATTAAACGGTACAAATTTACCCTTAATATCTGATTGATATTTTTTTTATTATTAAAATGATTTTTTTAGTTTATTATTAAGAGTGTTGCACCTTGAACTTTACATTAAGGATATTTTTGCGGAATTATTGCATCAAAACATACATTATAAGTTTCTTCGGTTTTCTACTACAAAGTTCAGGGGCACTCTTGCACATTAACCCCTTTCTTTTAATTGGTAAACTCAGATAAGGACAAAAGGATTTATTAGGGCGTTAAATTCTTTTCTAAAACTGAAATTCAATTTTGAATCCTTTTATTCGCAAGGTAAAGTAGAAACCGAGCAATAACGCGTACCTTCTGTGTGGCCGGGACTAGGAAAGTTGGGACTTTGACCTTTTTCCCCTGCGGTTAAGCAAATATGTATAAGCTAAAGAATGGTTCTTAATTACAAACTATTAAGCTAAAAAAAATATATTGAACCACACTTCTTACCGCAGCAAGGAATACTTTAGCAGCAGCCATGAAATCCTCCGTCTTGCCACCAGTACACGATCCGATATATACTCTGTCAATTTTGACATCTTTGCATTCACGGGCTAAAGCACGATTATCCGGAGAATGAGGCTGAGAAGCACGAATATAAGTAAATGGGTGCAAACAGATGCCAAATATTTATCACTGAAACTTTTTGTGTATTCTGTGAGGTCTTAAAGTCGACGAATTGGGCTTATATTAACTTACCTTAGCCACCAAAGGCTCCAGCTTCGAAATATCAAATCGGTATTCTTGAAGAAACCTATTAAAAAACGAAATTTGATCTCTCTTAGCTATTATATGATCTAAGGATAGTATCAACAATAATAATTGTAAACTTGCCAAAGTATGTAATATAACGCTACCTGGCTTGTCCGTCACTAAATACTGGTTCAAAAGGCAAAGATGTCTTGTCCTGAGAAGAGTATAAAGAAATATTGTTATATAAAAAAAATAGGAATATAAAACTACGATCTTGATCTCTCTCTTCTAACTAACCTCAAGGTACTTGTATGTGGTACTATCAGCAGGGACGACACCATTCTTTCCCCCGGCTTCAACTACCATGTTGCATAATGTCATTCTTTCTTCCATCTTCAGCAAAACATAAAATTTGAAGTTAGCGAAACGAAGGCATTATCCTAAAACCATACTGAATGGTGGAATGCACCTACCGTCAAACTCTCAACGGTCGAACCCACAAATTCCATTGCTTTGTATGTTGCACCCGCCACTGAAATTTCACCAATAATCTACAAAACACAGAGATAAATACAAACGGGTTTTTTCTACTCGACTGTTCAAGTTATATGAATGATTTGTACTTACTTGCAAAATTAAATCTTTAGCAAGCAAATAGTCTGGCATCTCACCATCCATTACAAATCTCAAAGTTGGAGGAACCTGCAACACATTGAGATAATATTCACAAAAAATTGTCAAAATCACAGAACGGGATGATGAATATTGTTAATTTACTTCTGCTTGTCCAAAATTGAGTTATATTTTATAAATCTGTCTAATGAAAAATAAATTAAAACAACAAAATATCTGCATGACTAGTGTGGAAATGATGAAACGGGGCGAGAAGAGAAAATAAGCACTTAAATTCACTTAGAGACAAGAAAATAAAATGATAGCGGTAGCCTTTTATATACCTTAAGCAAAAGTTTTCCAGTACCCAATACGAAACCGGCATCGGTGTTTCCAATTCCAGTAGCAAACTGGCCAAATGCTCCAGCAGTACATGTGTGCGAGTCGGTACCTAGCAAGACCTAGGAGCATAATGTAATTCACAAATTATTCGGAGAGCAATAATGGAAAATAAAAAGAAACAAAAAAACCTAATTGTTTGACCATATCATATGAAAGTTTAAACCGTAAAATTAAAGAGAAAAATTTACATTAACATCTCGTAGGTAACTCACTCAAAAGACTGAATATAGTTCTAATATACCTCTCCAGGTCGGCAATGACCTTCTTGGGCAAGAGCCACGTGGCACACACCTTTGTAATCAGGATTAGCCTGAAAATTGCAGTTTGTCAAACTTGAACCCGTTCGACAAAAGGTATTTAACAAGATAGTTAAATTCTAATAACAAACAGTTGAAGCACCATACCTTGAAGTTCCCAAGATCCTTAATATCATAGAAGTACTTAATATTCTGCTCGTTACAGAAATCCCTCAATATGTCAACATTGCGATTTGCTCGTTCATCGGTTGTGAAGATATAATGATCAGGAATGATAACAACTTTTTCACGATCCCAAACCTACAATACCAAATAGGAACCAACGAATGAAGTTTGATAGGAATATAAAAAGAAACGTTCATTAAGATCATACAAGATTAATCTTTCCCTCCATCTCAACATCATCATATACTCAAGGACGATCATCTAGAGTTGATCATGTATGACGGCAGAACAGTAAGTGTCCAAAGGAAATTATCAAGACAAAAGAACCTTAATTTGATCACTAAATACTATGGAAAATCAATTACTCTAAATTACTAAAGAAGCATGGTGTATTTCGCAATCGGTTCCAATCAAGGTTTTAAAAAGCATAAATGGGTTTCGAGGCGTTTTTTCATGGTTTCACGAGGCGTAAGCCTCGAAACGGAATGAGGCGTAAAATTGAGGCGTAAATTTAATTTTTTCCCCATAATAAATATATAATAACACATAAGTCAAAAGTACTCTCAAATTCAAAATATATGGGATTCAATATTCTCCACAACTAGGATTTTAACTTTTTAGTGAAATACATGGGAATTTATGGCCAAAATGTCTTTTCTGGAAGAGAAATACAATGAATCTTATTAGCTCATCTAACCTCTTCGTTTTATTAAGTTAAATAATTAATTATACCCAGTTATCTAATAAACTTCAGGCAACTAATCACATAAAGAAATGTCTAATTTAATATAACCTCTTCGTTTCTGGAAGCAGCACTAATATTAATTTCAATTCACGCTGTTTTCTACTCAATATTGATTCTAATCTAAATATTTTGGGTTAAGCTGACTGAAAATCTAATTAATGTAATTAGGTTAAAGCTCAATTATATTAATTTCAAAAGAATTCAAATTTTGGCCCGATAAAAAAAGGGACCGCCTCAATGAAAAAACGTCTCAAAGGCGGGCCTCGAGGCGCGCCTCGCCGGAATGAGGCGCTCAGATGAAGCGTATGGTCTGAGGCGTACGCCTCAAGGCGTTTTTTCGCCGTTTCGATTCGAGGCGGGCCTCAATTGGGTTTTTTAAAACCTTGGTTCCAATCATTCGGTTGCTGCGTGTTTTCCTCTCTGACTGAGGGAAGGATACGAAAACACAACTATCATACTCAAAATTCTGATTTCTTTTGAGTTCCAAGTAAACCGATGCAGAAAATGTTGCATCTTACTGTCGATTTCAGTCCAATTTTTTTCTTAAAGAGATAGCTACTCAACTAAAGATAAAGTTAAATCCTAAATAAAAAAAAATACTTCTAATCAAACTAAACCACTCCATCTCATATATCCAATTCCAATCACATAGCATACCAGTAACTCAAGAAAAGAACATTATTTTTCAATAAATAAAAAGCTTTCCTCTATCAAATATACCTTAGCATTTTGACCAAATTCCTTCTTGAAAATCCCAATTGAACCAGGGCCACAAACATCATGGGTCATCAAAATATCCACATTGACCCACGCATTCTCACCAGGAACCAATTGGGATTTCTCCGAAGCTCTTGCCAATATCTTCTCAGTCATCGTCATCCCAGTCTTAACCTGCAAACGAAAAAACACCAAATCCCCAAAATAGCCACCATCAAATTACAAAATCACAAAATCCGAACTTCACCAAAAAACGATTCATTTACCGCCCCCGTCGTCGACGGTTTTCGCTCGGATTGCTGGGGCGTCATTACAGCAGCTATTTTCTTCGAAGCCCTCTTCTTGGAAAACTGCGCGGAACATGGAAACGAAGGCTGCGTGCAAAAAGAAGAAAAGCCCACATCTTTCTGGAGGAAGAGGAACAAGAAAAGAGAGACAAATTACTCAAAGCTATTGATTAATTAAACGTCGGGTTATAATTGGAAGAAAATCATTGGAAAGATGCTATTTTTAAGCGCGCGAACCTTGTCGGAGAGGAATGAGGAGGTCGGAGCTACAGCGGATGAAGCCATCTGATGTTGTCTGAGCAGCAGAAGTCGGCGTGAGTGAGGGGGAGAAGATGAATTACGCTGTTTGTGGATTTCTCCCTATTAACTAGCCAGCCCTTTTTTGTTTTTCTTCTTTTTCTTTTTTTTTTTCTTTTTTTTCAGTTTTTTTTTTCCTCTGTCGGCGGCTACTTGAGCTTGATAACAATGGGTAATCAACTCAAACGTTACAAAAATCTTACCCAAAAAAGAATTTCAAAAAAGATAGTCATAAAATATTACTCACCCAAAAATTTAATAAGTATTAGTTTTCTCTATTTTGTTTTGCGAATACTCGAATATTCAATTTATTTTTTCGGATTCTTAAGCAAAATGCTAAAAAAATGTAAAAATAAATAATTTTTTTTATAAGATTTACTGAAAACAAAAAATATACTCTTAAAACTAAGTATTTAGTTATTTTGGTAAAAATAAGAACGATATTTATATTTTATTTGAAATAAAAACTAATGATTCTACTCTTTCCATAATACTTTTGTAATTTCTTTTCAAATATTGACTAAACTATAAAAAAATTCGCAAATATATGTGCCAAAATAGAGTAATACTTGGAAATTATAATATGTTTTTGGGAGTAATGCTTTGAGATTTTTTTTTTACATACGTCAAAATTTAGCATTTTACGTTTTAGTCATTTTTTGTTAATCAAGTTGATTATGTTAGGCAAATTGGCAAAAACAGTCCTCAAACTTCACGTTTTTGCGAATTTTGTCCTCAAACTTTTCTTTTTTTTTTTGACCCTCAACTCCTTGTTTTTGCGATTTTAGTCCTACCGTTAGATTTTCCGTCCATTTTAACGGTAATTCAATTTTAATTTTAAAAAATAAAAAATTAAAAGGGCAAAATCGGAATTTTTATTTATATGGACCAAAATTGCAAATGAATAATTATTTGGGACCTATTTAGCAAAATAAAACAGTTTAAGGAATGATTTCACAAATTTTAGACAAATAAGCTAATTGCTTCGTATCGACGAGATTTTGCATTAAATTTTCGATTTTTCATATAACTTTATTGTTTCGTATCAAATATAAGCTAACGAAGATTTCGTACCAATATAAACAACATTTAATTCGAAATGCAAAATATATACTGTGAATTAATCATTAAAAAATAAAGTTATTATCACCCATAATTTTTATTTCAAAATAATCATTTAGCGCATAATATTTACTTCAAAATAACTAGAATACGAGGAGAATTGCGAATCCGCAATTGATGAGCTCGCTGACGAATTGCGGAGGAGGCCGACGTCGAAGAACATTCTCTGGAGCTCGCAGCGGAAGAGGAAGTGGGAGACGAATCTGCTGAAGCTGATGAACACGGGGACGAGGTAGATCCAGGCGAGGAAAAGGCCGAGTTGATCGTTGCGCTGGTAGCGGACGTGAGTTATGGTTACGACCTTCAATGGCGGGTGGTGGTGTTGGGGATTTGTCATGGCAGTTCTATGCAGAGAATGTGAATACGAGACTAACCTTGTTTGCAATGGTTTTTTTGGCTTATTATAGTATTTGCAAATAAAACTAATATTTTCTGTAATTTGCGAACTGATACATATTTTTCTCGTATTCTATTATTCATGAAAAATTACGAATTAAATATTTTTTATAACATATTATTCATCGTAAATTACGAACTGACATATATTTTCCTCGTATTCATGTTATTTTGAAGTAAATATTATACTCTAAATTGTTATTTTGAAGTAAAAAAATTGGGTGATAATAGCTTTATTTTTTAATGGTTAATTCACAGTATATATTTTGCATTTCGAATTAAATGTTGTTTATATTGGTACGAAGTCTTCATTAGCTTATATTTGATACGAAGCAATAAAGTTATATGAAAAACCGAAAATTTAATGCAAAATCTCGTCGATACGAAGCAATTAGCTTATTTGTCTAAAATTTGTGAAATCAGTCCTTAAACTATTTAATTTTGCTAAATAGGTCCCAAGTAATTCTTCATTTGCAATTTTGGTCCATATAAATAAAAATTCCGATTTTGCCCTTTTAATTTTTTATTTTTTAAAATTAAAATTGAATTACCGTTAAAATGGTCGGAAAATCTAACGGTAGGACTAAAATCGCAAAAACAATGAGTTGAGGGTTAAAAAAATAAAAAAAAATTGTTTGAGGACAAAATTCGCAAAAACGCGAAGTTTGAGGACTATTTTTTCCAATTTGTCATTATGTTATTTAAAGTTAATACTAATATATTCTCTAGAATGTTGCTATAATGGATGAACAATACATCTTAAAGTAGTTGATTATGGTGTATTTAAAGTTAATACTCATTCTATCCCATTAAGCTTGGGTTATATATTTACGGCGCGGTTATTTTATTAGTTGTGAGCACGTGGATGGGGTCTTACAGAAGGAGAGTTATTAATTGTGAGTATGAAAATTATCATTTTTGAATTAAGACAAAATGAATGAGATAATTCGAAAAGAAAAGTGAGACAACATGAATGAGACAGAGAGGTTGGGTGCTTCAATCAACTTTCTTATTTGTTAATTCTTTCATGAATTGCCCAGTGAAATTCCTCCACGATTAAGTCCTGCACATGATCTTCTGTTCCATTTTTTTGTATACTCGTAAGGGTGGACAAACATTTCGGGATCCTGCACCACCTGTCCCATTCGAGTATTTCCCATTCTGCTCGGGAAAAATGGGTGCGGATATCCGTTGTGCGGGTACTCGCAAAAAAATAAGCGGGTCGAGAATGAGTTTTTCCACTAGCTACGTTGATTACATTCTACCGACAACTCCCTCCCTCCCTCTCGGTCGTCGTGAAAAAAAATTCTGACTTTAATAGAATTATACAAAGGTGGTAGTACCCGTCTCGTATCCGCGTGTGGACCCCTATGCAGGTACACGCCCTATGCGGGAACGGGAATGGATATTAAAATCAATTACCCGTAGGCACGGAAACCCGTCCTGCGCCCACTCGTGTCCCACTAGTGTAAGTATTTAGGTACTTACAGTTGGAATTTTAGGGTTGTTGTAAGCACAATACCTAGATGTTTACAATTGAAATATTAGTGTAACAAAAGAAAATGTGACAAAAGATCTGGATTGATTAAGTCCCTGTATTTACAAGTGGAACCATCATTTTGAATTTCATAAATACTCTTACTCTAACTTTTAGTCTAATTTGATTGTTTTGGGAAAGGATTAATTGGCAATTTGAGTCATATTTACATTAATATTTTCGTTCTAATTATGGCGATAAAAAGCCTTAATTACCTTTAAATCACATATTAATTTCCCCATTTTATCTTTTCTTTCCTTAAATTCCAACAAAAATGCATTTAAATCCTCTTTCTCCGTTCTCCAATTCCCTCCGATTCGTTATTCCACCAAAGCTTCCAAAATCAAATTGCATAAAAAATGGAGTGTTGAGATTGAGTAAAAGTGGTGTGATGAAGCTGTGTGGAGGTGACGGTTAGACGGAGACGGTTGAATGCAGTTGAGTCAGTTGCAAGATGCAATGCAGTTAAGCAGTTAAGAAGTCACCAAGCGGCCGACTAAATTCGATTGAGAAGTTAGTTACATAGGAGAAATAATCGTGGTCGTTGATTGAATGATGATCCGCAGCGGAAAGATTGGAGGGCGACTAATAAAGGCGTGCATAACTAATAAAGGCGTGTTTTACTTTTACACATTTCCTAGTTAGTTAAGTAGTTAACACAGTATAAATAAGAAGAGATGATGTACATGTAAACCAGTTTTTTCGATATATGAATTTCATCTTCTTCCCCTTTTTCTCTGCAACTATTCTTCTCGATCTAGATAGGTTTTCTCGTGAAATGAAATCTGAAACCATGGAATCTAATATGGTATCAGAGTTGTGGTGATGGTAAAGGAGTTCCGCTTTGACTGGAATCTCCTTGTAGACGAAGAAATCGGAGAAAGTAGTACCGGTGGTGCTCATTCTTGTAACGGAAGTGCTCGACGAAATCGGAGGCGAAATCAAAGGCGCGAAGCCTCTCCGCTTCGCCATACCTCACCTATTACTATGGCAAATCGTGGCAATGATGTTTACACTCTGAATCCGCATGATCATGCCGGATTAAAATTGGTCAGTGCGATGCTCACCAGAAGCAACTATTATGCTTGGAGCCGAGCTGTGCGACGCGCGCTGGCTGGACGAAACAAATTGGCGTTTATAGAATGTACTCTTCCCAAACCACCTGCTAATCATCCTGGTCATGACATTTGGGAGCAGGCTGACTTTCATGTTACTTCATGGATTACAAACTATATTGCTCCACATCTATGTGAGTTTTTTCTATTAATGGAGAGCTCTTATCAGCTTTGGGAGGAATTGAAAAGGCGGTTTGACCAAAGTAATGGTCCTAAGATTTTTAAACTAAAAAAGGATCTATCTAACTATGTTCAAGGAAATCAATTGATCCTTATGTACTATAATCATTTGAATATGGTTTGGGATGAATTGAAATTGCTAGTACCTTCCACTGGATGTAATTGTGCGGCTGCTGTTACCTGTACTTGTAATGCTGGCTTGAGGTTAAATGCAGTCAATGAGGGAGAGAAACTTATGCAGTTTCTTCTTGGCCTGAATGATGTCTATGATCATGTTCGTTCCCATATCCTTCTGATGGATCCTCTACCTACTGTAAGTAGAGCTTATTCTATGCTCATGCAAGATGAAAGTCAGAGACAAGTTTCTTCCTCTCATGCTCATACCTCTGAGCAGACCGCTATGCATGTTGCTAATGTTCATGATTATGCTCAGCCTTCTATTGCTCCTGATCAAACTGCACTGAACATTGGATATAAAGGGGGTCAGACAAACTCAGCAAAGGATAAGTCAGGTGGTTTTAGACCTAGACTTAGTAAGGAGGACAGGAAACGTCTTAGATGTTCTCACTGTGAAAGGATGGGACATGAAAGGTCTGAGTGCTTTAAACTTCATGGTGTTCTAGAATGGTTTCAAAGGTTGAAAGATCAAAAGGGAAAGGGTCATGTTAACTATGTTGCTCAAGCATAAACTATGGTGCCTAATGATGGCAATGACAATCAGTCTAATGTTGGTCAGCTCATGTCTGATTTTGAAAGAGCTTTAAACAATCTAAAGGGGTTGGGAAAGTTGAATTTCGCCAATAATGTGGAGACCTATACTCCATTAAATCAAATGGACAGGCATTTTTCCTTCAGCATTTTTGGAGATTTAAGAAAGGAGAGAGTGTGGATCATGGATTCTGGTGCAAGTGCACATATATGTTGTAACAAGGACTTAATGGTTGATATACATACTCTGTCTAGCCCACAAGAAATTTTCCTTCCTAATGGTTCTGTGCAGACCATTTATAAGTCAAGAAGAGTTCACCTTACTGTTGATCTTACATTGGAGGAAGTACTTTATGTACCTGAGTTCACTCACAACCTGATTTCTACCTATCAACTTAATAATGATCTACAGCTAAAGTGTGTTTTCTTCCCATCTCATTGTCTTATCCAGAAGTTGACCAATGATCACATCCTAGGGATGGGGCAGACTGTAGGAAGACTGTATATTCTCAATCCAGATCACGGTTTGCAACGAGTTAATTCAATATGACGATCCCTAAGGTTGAAACTATCTTGGATTGGCATATTAAGTTGGGTCACGCTTCCTATACCATACTTAAACATCTGCCTGAGTTAGTTGGGTTGTGTGAGGGAGAAGCACATGAAGCCCTGAAATCCTGTGTAGTTTGCCATCAAGCCAAGCAATGTAGGGATCCTTTTCCCACTCTTACACAGAGGAGCACTGAGTTATTTGATTTGGTTCATGCAGACATATGGGGTCCCTGCAACATTGAGAACCTTACAAACACTTCTTTTATTCTAACACTTGTTGAGGATTACAACAGGACTACTTGGACATACTTTCTACAGTTCAAAACACAAGTGCATCAGATCTTGGATAACTTTTTCAGAATGGTTGAGGTTCAGTTTGGAAAGAGAGTTAAGCGTATCCAAACTGACAATGGAACTGAATTTGTTAATCAGCATACTCATAAGCTGTTTCAGTCCAGGGGGATCATTCATATCAGGAGTTGTGTGTACACTGCCCAACAAAATGGTATAGTTGAAAGGAAACACAGATCTTTACTTGAAGTGGCACGAGCTTTAATGTTTCAAAGTCATTTACCAGAAATCTTTTGGCCTTACTCTATTCTAACTGCTACTTGGATCATTAACCGTTTGCCTAGTTCTGTGTTAAAGTGGAATACACCTTTCTTTTCTCTTCATGGGAAGCTTGATGATCTTTCCATGCTTAAACCTTTTGGCTGTTTGGTCTTTGCAGCAAACACCAATCCTCACAAACGGAAGTTTGATGCAAGATGCTCTAAATGTGTTCTACTTGGCTTGGCTGCTGATCACAAAGGATATACTTTGCTTGATCTTGAAAGTAAGGAGCTTATCATTTCAAGAGATGTTAAGATTTTTCCTCATATTTTCCCTTTCTCCTCTGATGTCTTTGAATTACCTACATGCAGTTCTTCTCCTAACCAAATCATTGATCATGATCCTATAATTTTTGATGCCCCTACTACTACTTCTTCTTCTCCTGTTGTTCCTAATAGTCCTATTCCTTCCCCTATAAATACAAATTCAGATTCTGATATTTCACCAGAGTCCTCTTCTTCTGACCAGAATTCCCCTTAGCTGATTACTCGACCAAGAAGGAATACTAAGCCACCAGGTTGGCTTACTGATTTTGTCAGTCAAGTCACTCCATCCTCACTTTCCCTTTTTCTCTATCCCCTGCTTTCACAGTCCCTTACACTGCATTTCTTACCAAAGTTGGCAACCTACAAGAGCCAGCTACTTACAAGGAGGCTAGTCAGTTTGTTGAATGGACTGATGCCATGCAGACTGAATTGGATGCCTTAGAAGCCAACCAAACTTGGGAATTGGTTGACCTACCAGCTGGTAAGAATGTTATAGGATCTAAATGGGTGTATAAGGTTAAACTACGTGCTGATGGAACCATTGAAAGGTTTAAGGCTCGTTTAGTAGCAAAGGGATATAAACAAGAATATGGGATTGATTATGAGGAGGTTTTTTCTCCTGTTGCTAAGCATGTTACAATTCGTGTTTTACTTGCTTTGGCAGCTCAGAATCAATGGAATATTCACCAAGTAGACATTAACAATGCATTTCTACATGGTGTTCTTTCAGATGACATCTATATGCTTCCACCTCAAGGCTACACCAAGGCTGCTTCTGGACAGGTCTGCAAATTAGTGAAGAGTCTATATGGATTGAAGCAAGCCTCTCGTGAATGGAATGGTGAACTGTGTAAGGCTCTCTTTACTTATGGTTTTACTCAGTCTCCTAATGATCATTGTCTATTTACTATGGGGACAACTGATCATTTCTTGGCCATTTTGGTCTATGTCGATTACATTCTTATTGTTGGCCCTTCTCTCACTCTAGTCTCTAATCTGAAATCATATCTGCATCACAAGTTCACCATTAGAGACTTGGGTGTTGCTAGTGACTTTCTAGGTATGGAGCTTGCCCAAGGGGATCAAGGTCTTTATCTGAATCAAAGGAAATGTATGTTAGACATGGTTGAACGGGCTGGTCTTCTTGGTTGCCAGCCAACCTCAACCCCTTTTCCTCAAGGAGTAGATCTATCTTCTCAACCCTCTGCCTTACTCCCTGATCCAGAACCATACCGCCGTCTTGTAGGACAACTCTTATATCTTAACCTCACTCGGCCTGACCTCACTCATGCAACACAACATCTTAGTCAGTTTGTTGCCAAGCATTGTTCCACTCATTGGAATGCAACCCTTCATGTCCTCAAATACCTCAAAGGTTGTCCATCTCTTGGCCTATTCTTTGGCTCACATCAGAATTCATTTACTCTTCAAGCCTATGCTGATGCTGATTGGGGTACTTGTCCCACAACTAGGCGATCTTTAGCGGGATTTTGTATATTCCTAGGTGATTCTCTGATTTCTTGGCGATGCAAGAAACAATCCACCGTTTCTGCATCCACTGTTGAGGCGGAATACGAGCCATGGGCTCTGATCCCGTGAACTTTTGTGGTTGTCCTATCTGCTTAAGGATCTTCAGAATGATGTTTCTATTCCTATTCTGCTCTATTGTGATAATGCAGCTGCAATCCACATTACTAAGAACCAAGTCTTCCATGAACGCACCAAACACTTGGAGATTGATTGTCATATTGTTCGTGATTGCTACAAAGCTGGTTTTCTTACTCCTATTTCCATTTCTACCTCTCAGCAACCGGCTGATTTGTTTACCAAGGTACTTCCTGGTCCACGTTTTCGATTGCTTCTATCCAAGATGGGGCTCGTTGATATTCATCGGCTCCATCTTGAGGGGGGGTGTTGAGATTGAGTAAAAGCGGTGTGGTGAAGCTGTGTGGAGGTGATGGTTAGACGGAGACGGTTGAATGCAGTTGAGTCAGTTGCAAGATGCAATGCAGTTAAGCAGTTAAGAAGTCAGCTGAAGCAGTCAGCTGAATTCAGTTGAGAAGTTAGTTACATAGGAGAAATAATCGTGGTCGTTGATTGAATGATGATCCGCAGCGGAAAGATCGGAGGGCAACTAATAAAGGCGTGCATAACTAATAAAGGCGTGTTTTGCTTTTACACGTTTCCTAGTTAGTTAAGTAGTTAACACAGTATAAATAAGAAGAGATGATGTACATGTAAACCAGTTTTTTCGATATATGAATTTTATCTTCTTCCCCTTTTTTTCTCTACAACTATTCTTCTCGATCTAGATAGGTTTTCTCGTGAAATGAAATATGAAACCATGGAATATAACATGGAGGAAATCAGAGAGGTGGCTAGGGCATACTACGACGGCGCCGACGAAGAAGAGCGAAAATTGGCTCAGAATCTCTTCAAAACCCTCGATCAAGACGGCGACAGCAAAATTACTGTCGAAGAGTACCAGAAGCGCGTGAATCCTTTCTTCTCCAATGTTCATATTTTCCGGCAGCTCGACAAGAACGGCGACGGAACCCTAGATTTCGACGAGGTGCTGGCGCTCTATTACAGGGACAAGGTTTCGATCCCCAGGTGCGATTTTTGTCACGATCTGCTCCTCGCTTCCTACTTCTCGTGCATGTCTTGTTTCGGGAAGAGCGCGTACAGCCTCTGCTCCGCCTGCTACGGCGACTGGAAGTTCGATCACCGCCATCCCTCTGGTGAGTTTTCGAATACGCGTGCTATGTTGAGACTACTGAGTCGACTCGTGGCGGGAAATGGGGGAGGTGAGGATTGTGATGATCAGCGTGATGGTGGTGAGAATTTCAAACGTCAAGCCTCAAAGTCAAAGGTAGTTTTTTCTTTTTTGTAAATTTAGTATTTTTTTTTATTAAATGCTCTTACAGTCGTATTATGATTTTGATTGTCATTCTAATCTGTGATGATTCTATTATATGCGAGTGTGAAGATTTATAAATTGATATATATTTATATATATATATATATGATTGTCATCGACTAGAGAATTCGATTTTTAGCCTTATAATATATATCAATGTAGAGACATACTCTACAGCATGATGACACATAAACGAGCATTTGAAATAAACCGATGACATGAAGAACTCAAAGAAACAATAGTTTATAAGCATTTGAAGGAAGGAGAATGTAGAGACAAATATGGGATAAGCGCCAATAATTTTGCATATCCAGCAGACGGGAACTTTAGTATAACATTATCACCCAACACATTTAAAGTACAAAACTACCAATCTCAACTTATCCATATACTAAAAAGCAACCAAGAAAGAACATGTTCCTAAAGATTCATCAGGGTACAATCCAATAAACTAAATGATCTCGACTGTCACTTATACTCTATAGATAATAGCAGTTATAGCTCTTGGTGGACTTCTCCGGACTAAGTGGATAACAAGCCACAAAATAAGGGTGCCTTTTTTTTCCTTCACCATAACATGCGACTTACAAACAACCAGTTCAGTAGGAGAAGTTACAAAAGACAAGAAAGGGTGTCTCTATAACTAATAACAAATAAGCTTTTACAGTAGCAACACGAGTTCTTGACGTACATCCAAAGTTGACATAACCAACAAAAGACTCATAATACTAAATATTCTAGCTATACTTGGGTATATAATGGCATAATCATATACAGACATTACAGAAAGTTCTTGGCTGCTACTGTCAACTTAATGAAGTACTTCAATTATTTATAATGATAAGAGTCATTAAACGTGTTAAGCAATCAGTACTACTCACTAATAGCTGTTCAACTCTTCCATTTTTCAAGAATTAAACTTTATCCAAGACCATTGTCTTCGCAATTCTTGGTTTGATGAACTATCATTAGACTATAATCATAATGCAAAGTTGCAATCATATCATGCAAGAATCAAATATGCCCTCAACTAGTTCATATCAACAAGATGCTAAGAAATACCTACGGAGTATTCCAGTCGGTTGTATCCTCATTAACAAGATGTGTCCATTTCGTCCTCCCACTTTGGCCAAAGTGCTTAACCTGCATGACTTTAGGCAATATGGTCGTATCCATCTTATCTTCTCTGGTGAGAGCCGAGAAATCACGAGTATATATCGTGTCAACTCCAGCTGTTCCAGTATAATCATCAGCATCATTCTGGAAGAAAGCACCCTTATGATAATATTTCTGCATAAATCTCCACTTTTGCTTATTAGATTGTGCCCCGGTTTCGGATTCTTCCTCTCCCACTCTCTCCTCTCTTCCTCCATCATATTCCTCACCATCTCAATCTCCTCCTTCTCCTTCATCATAGCATCTCTATCCCTCTTGATCCGAGCAATCTCTCTTGTTGGGTTATGAGTCAGTAGAAGATACTCAGCATGTTATCGGGTAAAAGAATATTGGGGGAAATCGTAGTTTTTACTATGGAATTGAAGATCCCAAAACCCAGCTGATATCAGTAGTATAGTATCGACAAGAATAGCTAATGTATAGGCTAGACTGTTTTTGATTTGTTTATCTTTGTGTCTATGTCCTGTACGGGGTAAAATGTTGGATTGATCTTCTGTCGAAGTTACTTTCCAGAACCCCACGTCATCAGTGTAAGAGCTTGCGTTCTTAAGTCATCGCTGATCTTCGCCTCGGTAGAAGACATCTTATTAGCCGACGTACATCAGCAGAAGAACCCTATGCAAGCTCGGTACCTTCGCAATCATCGGTGACCATACTCAAGAGAATATCTCTTGTCAGCCGACTCAGACGAAGAAGACAGAGACTGCTTCAAGTCTACTGTATCCGACAGGAAATGACCCAATTGTTAAAAGTCTTTTCGAAAGTCAGCAGAAGACCATACGAGGATTAGGGAGAGTCAACTCCGATGTCTGACACAATCTCACCTACCACAAACCTCGACCAATGAGAAGCCGTCAACGCTATATCTGCTCTGACCAACTACAGCTGCTCTCATGTACAGTATCAACAACTCTGCTGCAACAATTCGAATTTATGGTCGTTTTCTTTGGAAGTTTGAGACACGTGGCATCGTCCTCTCCAACGGACATATGCCTGTTTCATGACTATAAATAGAGAAGAAAATCCGAGCTCCACGCACGGGATATCAAGGGAAAACGCTCAAGCTTTCAAACAACTCTAGCGCATTCAAGATCAATCCAGCGAAGAACTTGCCCAATAGAATATCATTAGTTCTTCTCTCTAGAGTTCTTTGGATCCCTCTTCTCTAGCTAAGCTCATTGCCATATCTATAGCTAAGAAATTCTAAGGAGTTCACCTTTAGTGATTGTTCTTATTGTAAGAACTCCTTCCTAGTTGGAGATAATTTCCTCCCCTTCAAACCTCGGTTTGATTTGTAAAGTCGCTAAGGACTATAACTTAGAAGGGTCTGTCCAGTGCACAGATTCCTTGTTGAGGCTTGCTCAGATAAATCAACAAGACCTCCTGTTCAGTAGGTACGTGGACGTAGGATCTTGCGTATCCGAACCACGTTAAAAATTTCTTGTGTTGTTTACTGTTTTATTGCATTGCATACAAACTGTTACAAAATCATATCTTTGCATAAAACGTATTCTTAAAAGTGCACTAGCCAAAACTACTTGACTTGTGAAAATCACGTTTTCAAACTGAGACGAATCTCCGGGCCCCACCCTATTCCGCACTAAGGTTTTTCGACTGAGTCTCAACGACTGACAAAAGTCAGTAGGAGAGCTCAGTAGTTGACTCACTCTCTGACCCGCGATCGAAGGTTCTTATTTGACACTGTTCATCAGTCGCACCTAACAGCTCAGCTGTCCTTCGGTTTGAGAAAAAGAGCAGTACTCAGGTGTATTCACCCCCCCTCTACACCAGACTCTCGTCTCCGGACCAACAATTGGTATCAGAGCAACGTTGTTCTTCTGATCATCGGTTTTGTAACCATTGGTCTTCTCGAACAGATCCTGAAAATGTTTTTTCATTGCACAAGCATCTCTTCATAACATCCTTATACTCGTACTTACAATGTCTGATATGTCAGGTATTAGGATGGTACCGATGTTCTCGATAGAGAACTATATGGTATGGCGCGTGAGAATGGAGGCGCACCTAACATCGCTGCATGACAGCATGACGGATGTCCTCGAAACAAGACCCATCATTCCCATGATAGACATCGTACAATTTGCTGCTGCGGGAGGTGTAGGGGCACAGACTGGTGCCAAGGTCGCAAAAGACAAATCTGCCTTCACGCCTAAAGAGAAAAAGCTGCACAACCTCGACCGAGTTGCGCGTAATGCTATTCTGACTACGCTCAGCGATTCACACCTCGGGAGGGTGCAAGACTGCAAGACGGCTAAAGAACTTTGGGACGCCCTGGCTGTACTGAGCCAAGGAACCCCGCAGATCAAAGAGAATAAGCTCGAGTTAGAGCTACAAAAGTTTGATGCTTTTGCCATGGAGCCCAATGAGACCATTGACGAGATAAGCGTCAGATTCACAAATCAGATCAATGTGATCAACGGGCTGGGGAGGACGTTCACCAACAAAGAGATGAACACAAAGATTCTGAGAGCGCTACCTCGACTGAAGTGGCTTCCTTTTGCTACTTATTTAAGACGCTCAGATCTTAATCTCTAACTCCTCATGTTATCTTTTCAGAACTAAAAACAGAGAAATTCGAGCACAGCCTACCCTAACGATGTTCAAGTGCTCCAGCTGACACTCAGATTGACCATGCGTTTAAAGCAACAGTTAGCAAAACTGGAGTCAAACCCATTTCTTCCATCCAGGCACTGGCCACAACAGAAACAAAGTCTTCTGAGACCTCAGGCCCTGACCTACTAGCACTGATGGCTCTCAAATATCAAAGGGAAAAAGAGAGAGTCAGAAAGCTGAAGAAATACCACAGAGATTCTCCCTCAGGTAAGAAAATTATTGAAAAAGGGAAGAATCTAAATCTACTACTGATTGCAGGAACACAGAGCCTGCTGCTAGTCCATCAAATAACTCAGATGGAAAGAGCAGCAAATCAATCGTGTGCTACAACTGCAAGAAAGAGGGACATTATCAGTACGACTGTCCCGAACTCTCAGCTGCTCAAAGAGCGGAACGGCAGGCCAGGCGCAAAAAATTTGCCCGAAGGAGGCAGGCCTACATAGCCGGAGAGATATCCAATGACTCAATCGAGGAAGATACATTCATGTATTCTTCGGAGGACGAAGCTGCATTTGTCGCCGTTGAGATCGGAGAGACAGATCCTGAAGAAACTGCAGAATACTGTCTGATGGCCGGAGAAGAGGCTGAGGTAAATTATAAACTTAATATAACCTCCTCTTCACATAGCACACACGACACGTGCTCGGTCACAGATGAACCTCTGGATGTGATCCAAGCCTATGCTGATCTACTAGAGGAGCAGATTCAGCTGAGCAGAGAGTTCAGCAGAACCATTCAGGAACTGGAACAGGTAAAGACTGAGAATCAGAGACTTTCTTCTGATTATCAGGTCTCTACTGAGTCTGAGAATCTTGTTGTGAGACTCAAGGAAGAGATTAAATCTCTTGTAACTAAGTCTCAGCTCCAAGAAACTCAGGTATCAGTTCTGACCAAGGACAATTCTGAGAAAGAGACTGAAATAGCCCGACTTAGTCAGAAGCTCGCAGGAGTTGAAAAGGATTATGAGTCACTTCGAAGAAGTGATGAGGTCTGGCGAGAACTGATGACCGAACAGTACCTAGGAGCAAAGGAGAAGTTGGAAAGTATGCTTAGAGCTCAAAGGCCACCAGCCATGAAAGAAGGACTTGGCTATACTTATGGAGCTTCCACTTCAACGTCAAAAAGCTCAGAAATGCTGGATGATAGGTTTGTCAGAGGTAAGGTTCAGGCTACTGACTCAACACCTCAGGCGAAGAATAAACAGAAGATGATTGCACCTCAGTCGAGCAACAAGAAGCAACTGACCAGAGGTTCCAGCCCAAGGACACCAGGATCAAACTCAGGGGGAACCAAGAAGGTCAGATGGGCAGAACAGTACAGTGAACCGCTATATGAACATCCAACTCAGTATGGTTCGTACTATTATGAGCCCAGGGTCAGGAGGAACACAAAGCCTCAGAAGAAGAAAGCTCCTGAACCCAAAACCATCAGAAAGTCAGTATCTCCAAGTCCTGTGGAGAAGAAAGCTGACAAGGTTCAGAAGAAGAAGTCTCAGACTTCTAAGGTTCCTAGACAGATCTGGGTTCCGAAATCACCCACTAACATGTAAGGACCCAACTGAACCAAAGGGTACCTAAAAATGTTTCTGTTTTGCAGGTGCATAAGGACCCACCCTTGGATTGTGGACAGCGGCTGCTCGAGACACATGACTTATCAAAAGAGCCTGCTGACCAACTACGTACAAGAAGATGGTCCCAGAATTGAGTTTGGTGACAACTCTAAAGGCTATACAAGGGGATACGGAACACTGAATATTGGGACTGCCTCAGTTCCAAGAGTAACATATGTTGAAGGACTTCGGCATAATCTCCTTTCTATCAGTCAATTCTGTGACAATCTAAATAAAGTTATCTTTGACGCTGGTTTCTGTGATGTTGTTGATAAATCTACAGGGAAAACAGTGTTATCAGGTTCGCGGAGAAAGAATATCTATGTTGCAAACTGGAAAACCGCAGAACCTGAGGCTTGCTTACTCGCACAGACAAAATCTAGTGACAAGGTGGGATGGTTGTGGCACAAGAGACTCAGCCACCTGAACTTCAAGACTATGAACAAGCTAGCCAAGAACTCTAAAGTCATAGGACTGCCCAACGAATCGTTTATCAAAGACAGAAATTGTGAAGCGTGTTTGAAGGGAAAGCAGACAAAGAAAAGCAATCCACCTATTCCGTCACCTTCCACTGATGGAATCCTTCAACTGCTACACATGGATCTATTCGAGCCAGTCTCTCTAGTGACTATAAGAGGCAAGAAGTATGCCCTCGTCGTTATTGACGACTATTCACGATATACATGGGTCATCTTCATAGCCAACAAATCTGATGTCAAGACTGAGCTGCCCAATCTGCTGAAGAAACTCGGTGTGGAAAAGGATATCAAGATACAGAGAATTCGCTCAGACAGAGGAACAAAATTTCTCAACTCAGTAGTTAAAGAGTACTGCGATAAAGAGGGAATTAAGCACGAGACATCAGCAGCTCGCACCCCTCAGCAGAACGGACTTGCTGAACGCAAAAACAGAACACTCAAAGAAGCAGCAAGAATGCTCCTAGCAGACTCTGGACTACCCTCAAAGTTCTGGGCTGATGCTACTGACACCGCCTGCTACACTCAGAATCACTCACTGCTTACACAGCAACACATGAAGACACCATACGAACTATGGAAAGGGAGAATTCCTTCTATTTCTCATTTTCATATCTTTCGTTGTCCTTGCTTTATCCACAATAACGGGAAAGATCAGTTGAAGGTTTTTGATAGCAAATCTGATCAAGGAGTATTCTTAGGATACTCTCGAGTCAGTAAAGCCTTCAGAGTCTTTAACTATCGAACTCTTTGCGTGGAGGAAAGCCCTCATGTTGTCTTGATGAGTTTGTTACTGAGAACAGGAAATCTACAAAGACAAATACTGAAGATGTCAGCAGCAAGCTACAGGATCTCGCACTAAACGATAAAGTTGAAAAGATCCAGCATTGTTGGGATAATGAGTCAGACGATGAGGAAATACAGACTCAACCAACAGGCGATGTAGCTGACCTTTTTGATTCTACTGAACATAATCAACAACAGGTAATAATGGTCGATGAGGAAGCCCTAGTGGTAACTGAGACCTCTACTGAGAATATAAACTCAGGGGGAACAACTATCGTTCTCGAACTAAATGCCCCTCGAACACGGAAACTCGGTAGATCCTAACCTTCTTCGAACTGCTGCCGATGCCACGACAAAGACGACCGAAATGCCTAACACACACCTGCGGCGTGCGAAGTAGTATCAGAAGAAGAAGCCAGACTCAGACGTTCATGGCTCGACGCTCATTCTTCAGATCTTATTATTGGAGATCCATCAGCAACTATGAGGACAAGATCTAGATTAAGTCAAGGAGAAAGCTCACTCTATTCTTGTTTCTTGTCTACAGAAGAACCTCAGTCAATAGAGGACGCACTCAACGATGCTGACTGGATCATTGCCATGCAAGAAGAGCTTCGTTAGAAATGAAGTTTGGGAGCTTGTTGACAGACCTAGACATCAACACGTAATTGGTACTAAGTGGGTCTTCAAGAACAAGCGTGATGAAAACAACGTCATTGTCAGAAACAAAGCTAGACTAGTTGCTAAGGGATACTGTCAAGCAGAAGGAATTGATTTTGATGAAACCTTCGCTCCAGTCGCCAGATTGGAAGCCATTCGTCTGTTCCTAGCTTATGCAACACATCAAAGATTCAAAGTATATCAGATGGATGTGAAGTCAGCTTTTCTGAATGGCGTACTGAAGGAAGAAGACTATGTGGAACAACCGCCCGACTTCCAGCAGGGACATCAGGTGTATAGACTAAGGAAAGCGCTATGTTGGGTGATGATTCTGTCCTCAGCATAGTCTTACTTAGTTGGAAATGATTCTATCTTCTATACTGAACCATGCTCAGCAGCCTAGTGCTCTGATTGTTGAGAAGATTTTAAGATCCCAAAACCCTATCTGATTGGTGAACCATTCCGTTGTAATCGTTATTTATCTCTGAGGTTTCAGACTCAGTAGACACTCTGCTCTGATCAAGGCGCTCAGTAGATTATCTGCCTTAACACCGAAGTAGAAGACTCGGTGATCTTGGACTCGGCGAGAGCAAGATATCGAAAGAGTCGATGGAACTGGACTCAGCGAGAGCAGTTCATCGAACTCGAGCTGATCTTGATGAGACTTTCCTCGGCTATCTACCTACCGAATACGGGATCGGACTCAAGATCGGCGACATCTTCGAACTGTCAAATACTTTTGAAAGACAATCGAATTGTCATATACGAGGAAGAGAGAAGTCGGCTTCGGTTTGCCTCGAAGTCCTGTCTTGTCTCAACCACTCTATCCACCTCGACGAATGATAAGAACACACGTGTCTTCTCACCGCTAAAGCTGCAGTCAACCCTTTACCTAAAAAGGTGGGAAAGTACACTGTTACCTACTTCAAAAGAGCCGTTTGCTACCAAAAAAGAG
The DNA here is from genome assembly GCA_028984105.1 of Lavandula angustifolia. Classification (NCBI taxonomy): domain Eukaryota; kingdom Viridiplantae; phylum Streptophyta; class Magnoliopsida; order Lamiales; family Lamiaceae; genus Lavandula; species Lavandula angustifolia. The sequence goes on along the minus strand of CM054816.1, from coordinate 10,742,782 downwards.
AGAGAAAGGAAGATCGTCTCCAACGGATCTTTTCCAATCTCTGCTCTATAAATAGACGGACATTTCAAAAGAGAAAAGAGAATGCACATAAGCTTAACGACGAAATCAAACACAAGCATTCAAACGAGCTAGAACCAGAAAACCCTAAGTCTTCCGCAAGAACTTGAAGATCTATCTCCGGCGAAAGACTACATTCTCAGCTCATAGAGAACCAAGCTAAACTGTTAGAAGAGCTTCTAGTATCCAAATCGACGATACACGAACCTAAAGCTTATTTCAGCTGTTCGTTGATCTAGAAGCTACATTCTCGTTCCCTATCCCTCTAACCCTAAGCTCAACCGAAACCATATATAGCTTAGACGAAGGAGTTCATATTTGAACCCAATCCTTATTGTAAAAGGACTCCTTCATAGTTGGAGAAGTTTGTCAAACACTTTAGTTTGATGCCTTTGTAAACTGGGACTTGCTCAGTATAATCACCAAGCCACGGCTTTGTCCTATGTACAAGCTGACTGAGACTAACTCAGTATAATAAATAGCCTCCTAAAGTTTCGGGATAGTGGACGTAGGATCGATTGATATCCGAACCACTTTAAAAATCTGTGTCTTGTTATTGCTTTCTGATTACTGTTGCATTGATTTTACTGTTCATACTGAAAATCTTCTTAAAATCATTCAACTGTCTCAGCATACTGAACTGACCACTTTCTGAACTGAGACTTGCATAAAACGTTTTTCCACTCAACTGATTTGGGCCTACACTTTTCCGCACCACTGAACTCTACCGTTTGATGCGAATTCGACTCGGTCGGCTAGCGGATCTCGGTAGAGTCGGACTCTTTGCCACACACGATTCGGTAACGCCTATTTGGTCTCTTTGAATTATTTCAAGATTTCACTTTCCTGAACAGGACTGTTCGTGTTCGAAGTTGAGAAAATCGGAATCAGGTGTATTCACCCCCCCCTCTACACCTGACCGTACACTCAGGACCAACAATTGGTATCAGAACAGGAGTTCCTTAAGACTCTTGTTATCTTGAAACTGGTCTACTTGAACGGATCCGGAGAAAACGTTTCTTCACTGCATACCACTCTACATTCATATCATTATTTTTATATGGCTGATATGTCAGGTATAAGAATGGTACCCATGTTCTCGGTAGAGAATTATGGAGTATGGCGAGTCAGAATGGAAGCACATGTGACATCCCTCCATGATAGTATGACTGAAGTGCTTGAAGATGGACTTATTGTTCCCATGATCGATAGTGTCGTGACTCAGGCCCCAGCTGAAGGAGGAGGAATGGTGACTGGGAAGAAGATCCCTAAAGACAGAAGTCTCTTCACTCCTGAAGAGAAGAAGCTTCACAACTTAGACCGAGTCGCCAGAAATGCCGTACTGACCACTCTTAGTGATTCTTATCTTGGCGGGGGTTCGGGAATGCAAAACGGCAAAGGAACTGGGACGCTCTAGCGCCTACTGAGTCGTGGAACTCAGAAGATAAAAGCTAACAAACTAGCGCTGGAACTCCAAAAGCTGGAAAGTTTGTCTCTCATGCCTGGTGACAAAATAGAAGATCTGAACGTAAGATTTACGAATCTGATGAATTCCATCAATGGGCTGGGAAAGACATTCAGCAACCGAGAAATGAATCTCAAGATACTGAGGGCACTGTCGGACGGACATTGGACACCTTTTGCCACTTTATTGCCACATTCTGATTTAGATGTTGTCTCTCCTGATCATATCTTTTCAGAACTTCAGGCAGAAGAGTTTGAGTTCGACAGACCTCAACGAAAGCAAAGAGCTGAAGCTGACAATAAAATTGACCATGCCTTCAAAGCATCAGTCAACGCAGCATCTCCAGCGACGAGCAAGACAACGAGTAAGACTGAACCTTCACTCAATGATCTACAAGAAGGAAGTCTCGCTCAGAAGTACGCGTTACTCGCTGTGAAGTATCAGAAGGAGAAGGAGAGGCGCAGAAAACTGACTAAAGCATACCGAGACACAAAAGGTAAGTCAGATTATACGCCAAAACGCACTCCTGACTCACAATCTTCTGAATGCAGAAAGAAGGATGACTCAGCACCATCAAAGGATAGCGAAAACAAAGAAGAAAGAGTCATCACTTGTTACAACTGCAAAAAACCAGGACACTATCAATATGATTATCCTGAGCTCAATAGTGCTGAACGCGCAGCACGTAAGGCAAGGAGAGAGAAATTCGCCCAGAAAAGACAATCCTACATAGCCGGCGAAATCTCAGACAACTCAGAAGAAGTCGACTCCTTTATGGACTCATCTGACGATGAAGCAGCTTTCATGGCCTTAGAGCTTGAAGCTGAAGAAACAACTGAAAAGTGCCTAATGGTAGGAGAAGAGGATGAGGTGCACAAAGATCCTTGGTATGTGGACAGCGGATGCTCAAGACATATGACGTACCAAAGGAACCTACTGAAGAATTATATAGCTGAAGAAGGACCCAGAATCGAGTTTGGAGACAATGCAAAAGGCTATACAAGAGGATATGGAGCACTCAAAGATTGGACCGCCACAATTCCTAGAGTATCATATGTTGAAGGACTTCAGCATAATCTTCTCTCTGTTAGTCAATTCTGTGATAACTCGAATAGAGTGATTTTTTACACTGGTTTCTGTGATGTCATTGATAAATCCACAGGGAAAACAGTGTTATCAAGTTCGCGTAAAAAGAATATATATGTAGCCGATCGGAACTCAACGAGAACTCGAAGCTTGTCTGTTGGCGAAGAACGACAACCGTACAGGATGGCTTTGGCATAGGAGACTCAGCCACCTCAACTTCAAAACGCTCAACAAACTAGCAAGGAACACTCTAGCAAGAGGACCGCCGAATGAAGTATTCAAGCAAAGACACGCGAGTGTCAAGCATGTCCGAAGGGAAAGCAAACAAGGAATCAAAATCCACCTGTTCCATCTCCTTCCACCGATGGAATCCTTCACTGCTACATATGGATTTGTTCGGTCCGAGTCTCTCCGGTGACGATCGAGGCAAGAAGTATGCTTTAGTGGTCATCGATGACTACTCGCGCTACACATGGGTCATATTCATTGCCAACAACTCGACGTCAAACAGAGTTACCAACGCTTCGAAAAAGCTCGGCACCAAGATAATCAAAATTCGTTCGACGAGGAACCGAGTTCCTTAATTCCATGGTAGAGGAGTTACGCAAAACCGAAGGGATTGAGCATGAGACATCTCTGGCTGCGCGCACCCCTCGCCAGAACGGGGTTCTTGAATGAAAGAATCGAACACTCAAAGAAGCAAGCAAGAACTCTACTCGCAGGACTCGGGACTCCCAACCAAATTGCAGGCGAAGCAACCGACACTCGCATGTTATACTCGGAACCGATCTCTCCGACAAAGCAAAGATAAGAAAACACCATATGAACTATGGAAGCTGCAGGAAGCCTTCTTTATCTTATTTCCATATCTTTAGTTGTTCATGCTTTATCCACAATAATGGGAAAGATCAGCTGAAGACTTTTGATAGCAAGTCAGATCAGGGAGTTTTCTTGGATACTCTCGGGTCAGCAAAGCTTTCAGAGTATTCAACTATCGGAACTCTTTGCGTGGAGGAAAGCCCTCATGTTGTTTTTAATGAGTTTGCTACTGAAGACAGGAGCAATAACTCTAACTCTGAATCTGAGGACATCAGTAAGCAGCTACAGGATCTAAGCTTAAAAGACAAACCTAAAAGGATCCAGCTTTGTTGGGATGATGATTCAGATGAAGAAACTGAAGACAAGTCTACTGAATCTCAACCAGCAGAGCAAGTAGCTGAACAGATTGACTCTCCTGAACAGAGTCAATCCCAGGTAACTCAGGTCGATGAGGAAACCTTAGAGGTAACTGAGACCACTACTGAGAGTAACAACTCAGGGGGAACATCTAGTAATGTTCCTGAGCTGAATGCCCCTGAACCTGGAAACTCAGTAGATCACACTCTCATTACTGAATTGATTCAATCTCAGAATACTACAACTGAAATGCCTAACTCACCTACTATCTGTGTTGATCAAATTTCAGATGAAGAGTCGAAACATCGTAGATCGTGGCTAGATGCTCACACTCCGATCTAATCATTGGAGATCCTTCAAAGAAAAGTCAAGACAAGATCCAGATTTCGTCAAGGAGAAAGCGCATTATATTCCCGCTTCTTGTCTAGTGAAGAGCCTCGGACGATTGAGGATGCACTTAAAGATGCTTGACCGGATCATAGCTATGCGGGGAGGAGTCGAATCGGTTCACGAGAAACGAAGTTTGGGAGCTTGTTGACAGACCCCGGCATCAACACGTCATTGGAACAAAATGGGTCTTCAAGAACAAGCGAGATGAAAACAACGTCATAGTAAGGAACAAAGCAAGGCTCGTGGCGAAAGGCTACTGTCAAGCTGAGGGAATAGATTTCGATGAGACATTCGCTCCAGTTGCAAGATTGGAGGCAATCAGACTATTCCTAGCCTACGCAACACATCAAAGATTCAAAGTCTATCAAATGGATGTGAAGTCTGCGTTCCTGAACGGCGTACTGAAAGAAGAAGTCTATGTAGAACAACCGCCCGACTTTCAGCAGGGACATCAAGTTTATAGACTCAGAAAGGCTCTATATGGGTTAAAACAAGCACCCAGGGCTTGGTACGATACCCTGTCAGAGTTTCTTCTTCAGAAAGGTTTTCAGAAAGGCACAGTAGATCGCACGCTGTTCAGCATTCGACTGGAAGATGACTTATTACTCGTGCAGATCTATGTAGACGACATTATCTTCGGATCAAAGAACGTCGTCATGTGTCAACAGTTTGAGAAAATGATGAAGGACAAGTTCGAGATGTCAATGATGGGTGAAATGAACTATTTCCTCGGCTTTCAAGTCAAACAATCTGAAAAGGGAACATTCATTAACCAAGGCAAATACACTCGAGACCTCATCAAAAGATTCGGTTGCACATCCGGCAAACCTATCAAGATCCCGATGACACGAATATGAAAATCGATCTTGATAAAGAGGGAGTATCAGTAGACCAAACTGAATTTCGTGCAATAATTGGTTCCTTATTATATCTAACAGCTACTCGTCCTGACATAACTTATGCTGTAGGTGTCTGTGCTCGATTTCAGGCGAATCCTAAGCAGAGCCACATGGACTCAGCAAAAAGATTCTCCACTACCTCAGAGGCACACCTGACATAGGTTTATGGTATCCAGCTGATGATAATATTGAACTAACTGGCTATTCTGATGCTGACTATGCAGGATGTAGAATTGACCGAAAATCAACTTCAGGAACTTGTCATTTCCTAGGCAGTAAGCTGATCTCATGGTTTTCAAAGAAACAACACTCAGTAGCTACGTCAACTACTGAAGCTGAATACATGGCTGCCGGAAGTTGTTGCGCCCAAATCCTTTGGCTGAGACAGCAGCTAAGAGACTATGACGTCATTCAGAATGAAGTGCCGATATTTTGCAACATGATCCGATGCTATTGCAATCACTCAGAACCCTGTACTACACACGAGATGCAAGCACGTGGACATTAGGCATCACTTCATTCGTGACCATGTCGAAAAGAAGGATATCAGGATGGAAAAGATCCATACTGACAAACAAAGGGCTGATATTCTGACCAAGCCTCTAGCTGAATCCAGATTCAAAGAACTTTCAGTAGAGCTAGGTCTGTTGGATCCTACTGACCCCAGTCAGTAAGAAGGTTCCAGGAAAGGATCATTCAGTAAGGGGGAATGATCACTCTCAATACTGAGTAAATTCAGTACGTAGAGACAGAAAACCATCTACACGAGGTATCAGCTGACTACTATGTTCAGCTGACAGGTTTGCGTATCTCTACTCAGTAGTAACGAATAAAATAGTAATGCATTTATGATGAAGATTCAGCATGCTATTAAATATCCTAAGTTTGTCATTTATTATTAACGGCTTATATTTATTGCACGACATTCCATACATAAGTTTGCTGAACTCTACACGCATTTAATGCATGTCATCTCATAGTTACTACTTAGGCATATTTACAACTGGCTTTGACTTAGACGGCATATGTGATCATTACTTAATATATATCTTTTAATCTTGACCGTCCATCTCATAAAGCAGATTTAAATTTTGCCTTTGATCGAAAACTGTTCACCTTCACGATAGATATATATTTTCGATCATATCTTTAGAAACCGCCATTACCGCACTTAAAATCCTCTGCATCCGAAAATTCTGAGATCATTTCTTGCAATCCCCTCTTGCATATCCTTTCAGAATCTCAATCTCTCTTTCGGTATGCTTATTACAATGCTACACGAATTAATTTTCTTTTTCAGAATCGCTATACAAACTGTTTTATTTAAATCGATACTGATAAATGCTAGTGTAACAGGTACAATGGCAAGTAAAAATATTTCGGTGTCTGCTCCAGCTAACATGTAAGAAATCCTGGACAAGGACCGTGTTTGGTTCGAGCCAACCATGGAGTTCGACGCCTGTGATCTCGATTATATGGACGAGATCTTCTCAGCTCTCAGAGAGTCAGGGCTTGAAAGTTTTCTTTCAAGGAAGCCGACATACTTCCTCCCGAGGCAGGTGGCCGAAGTTTATCTTAATTCTGACTCAGTAGGCGGGGACATAATCGGAACATTCGCCGTTCACGAGATCAAGGATGCTTTTCCGATACTGAAGCAAATATCAATCAAGGAGGTACTTAAGAGAAGTTTTGATCTGCCTTCTGAAGGAGCCAGTATTGTGGGCTACAAGGATGATCTTGTAGATGACTACTTGACAATATTCTGTGGAAAGCCCACGACCTTCAGAGCTGCTTTTCCTAAAAACAACATGCTGCCTCAGTACAGAGCTTTGGCTTATATTGTGACGTAGCTACTGACCAGCCAAGCAGGCTCATTCGATCAAGTATCGAGGCTCAAGATCCAGCTAATGATAGCCATATATGATAGAGCTCAGATCAATTGGACGGAGTTCTTTATCCATGAATTCATGGCTCAGGCGGCCAAATTCGACAAGGCCTCTTACACGCTGAGTGTAAAGGGCAAGCTTCTTTATGGACTAAAGTTGTCCATAATGATTGAGGATGTCTGCGGATCTGAACCAATAACCTACAGTGACAAGGAGTATTTTAATGTGAAGAAGGTCAGATTCCACAACAAGACCGCTGCTCTTCAGCAGATCGGGTCAGGTCCCTCAGTCGTAACTCAGCAGACTAAGCCTCAGCAGGCTACACCCTCGAAGAAGAGAACACCTCCAGCAAAAACTCGAAAGGCACCAGCTAAGAAACCGAGGAAAGCCATTCCGGACGTGCTCTACCGAACACGAGGTCTCTCCTCGAAGTTCCTGCTTTGCTCGAGCTACTCGGCAACCTATTCGGCCTCGGCGGGCGATGAGACGAGTCGAATCATCTCGAGAAGACTCAATCAGTAGAGAAGGCCGTCTCCACTGAGGAACCCGTAGAAGTGGAACAAGGGGATGCTACAGAAACACATAGTGAAGAAATTCAGCGTCTTGACAGCCCCCTCTCAGTTCCACCACTTAGCAGTGTGCCTCCTGCTGAGACTTAGACGTCTCCCATAGACTTGGAGTCTGAGACAGCATCTGAAGAAGAGACAATTGGGATGGAAGCTTCGGTGATCGTATCCGAGCATCCCGAGAGATTCTTCAACGAGATTCCGTGAGCTTGCCGACTACTCGATTTGTTGCTCATTGTAAAATCAGCAAGGCTCCACATGTTGCTGCGATTTCAGGAGTGGCCCCATCTACAACGTCTAGTACTCCACTACTCCTGCCAGCAGCTTCATGAAGAAGAATTGAAGTTGAGGGAGCAAATAGGCTACTCTGAGCCTGCTGACCTTAGCACCATGGAGAACCTGAGGGCTGCTATGCTGGCAATGATACATGACAGGCAGCTAGCAACCGGCTCAGCACCCTCAGATGGATCAGACCACGATGGTCAAGATCCACCCAGTGATTCAGGTCCTGGAAAGCCTGATTAGGGAAATCCCCAGGACAAGGATACACATGCTACTGAACAAGCTCAACCTCCACTCTGTATCCTTGGACCTGCGAAGTCCACGGCTAGTGCTTCGTCCTCAGCAGAGCCCGCTCAGCTCTTTGCCGGAGTCGACTTACGGCGGCGCCCGGCCCAACTACCAAGAGATCTCGATCCGTAGCAAAAGCTCTCACCGCTCAGGGAATCCAGAATCGAGCTCTTGCGAAGGCCGTCCACAAAGTGTGGAAACAGACTGCGCTAGCCACAACCAATGAGCTACAGGGGCTGAAAACTTCTCTAGCCGACTCAGCTGCCCCTGATGTCTCTTCAATTGTATCCGAAGCTTTGGCTAAGCAGCAGAAGCAGTTTGATGATCAGCTCAGAATCATTCAGGAAGGACAAGCCAAACTTCTCGAAGCATTCAAGGCTTCAATGTCCACTCATACTGAGTCCTTCACTGAACAAGCCCAGGCCACGGAAATCCGACTTAACAACATTCAATTGGTCGTGGAGGATAAGATTTATGAGAAGCTAACAGAATTCAAGGCAGCAGCTGACCTCTCCCATAAGCAATACTCGGAGGAACTGACTAATGAGAGGAATGAGCTGCACTTGGCGCTGACAAAGATCCATGACAGACTGGACGAACTGTCAACTGTCTACAAACGCCTAGACAAGAAGGTACTCGTCCCTACCCCGGCTGTAATTGATGATGCGAAAAAGGGGGAAGGAAAAGAGAAGAATACTGAGAAGGAAGGAAAAGAGAAGAGTACTGAGAAGCCGACCCCTACCAAAACTACTGCCAAATTACTTAAGGGGACAGCTTCACTGAGATCCGAGAAAAAGACCAAGTCCGTGGACCGAGATAAGCGGGACTCGGACTCGATTCGGACAGAGGGTAAGGCCCTGGGGTGTCTTGGGCTGCGAGCACAAGAGAGGCGGGCCAAGTGGCTCGGGAACCCGAGCTACTCAATGGAACCCAGACTCCGACTGATATTATCAAGGAGGTTGCAGAGTATGCTGAGCAGGAAGAGTCAGAAGAGGAAAAGGCTCCTCTCCCTCCACCTGTTCGGGGAAAAGGCAAGAAAGTGCCTGATTCTCCCAACCCCTCCAGCCAAGAAAACGAAGAGATACATTTCGGTGAGGAGGAGGCTCAAATTGCACTGATGAGAAGCGGCAAGGGAGATTGCTTGAGACGAAGCCGCTAATAAACCAAAGTCTAAGCCTGTCAAAGGAAAGACAAAATCTCCAGCTCGAGGAGGAAGAAAGCCTGCTAGGATACCTCCAAGGAAACCGATTATCGAGGATGAAGAAGATAGGGAGAAAGAGAAGGAGCAAAAGCAAAGAAAGCACCGAGAAGCGTGGTACGTCAAAAGAAAAATCAAGTACCCCTCGCTGAATCGAAAACATTCCTCGAAAGCCACCGAAGCCCAAGATGATGAGATTGAGGCCATATTCGACCAAATGAACGAGATACTTACACGAGGCGAAGAGGGTAGACAAGTTCAGCCGCAGAGACGAATCCGGGAGGCGGACCTTGAAGCACCGAGGAAAAGGACCGAGGAAGAGGCCAGCCGAGAGTACCTTCAAGAGCCGATATTCCTTATCGATACGGAAGGTTCGGGAAGCCGCCGATCCGAAATCGCACGGATGGCCAAAGACGGACAATTGGATACCTGCTTAATTTACTCAGAGATGGGAATCTGCAAAGATAGAGTTCAGCCCAACATGACTAAGACTGATGCATACACAGAATGGATGATGATAGCAGAACCTGATCTATACATATACTTGCATAAAGCCGTATCGAAGGTATAGAAGTCGGTGTTCCGAGCCCGAGAATCATACCTCCACCTAGAAGAAATGATGACTCAATCCACTTTGGGGTAATAGAAGCTGAAGTGAAGTATGCCGCATCAAAAAAGAGAACTGGACGAAGATGAGCCGGCCAGACTTTGCTTGCATACTTGAAGCCGAGGAAGAACACATACCGGATGTATGGAGTGCCACCGCTGAGACGCAATCTCAAGGATTCATGGACGGGATCAAGCAGTTTAAGGGCTCCTAGGCTTAGTTCTATTCTTCTTAGCTTAGCAAGATTTGTAATTGTACTGATCTGAATCACTCATATATACAAATCTGATTTTGGCTCTGACAACCACTTGTTGTCTATTCAGCCGTGTTTGTATTATGCTTTAACACTCAGAATCACTAAAGTGATTACTGACTCACACACTCACTACTATTTGCTTTCTTGTCAGTTTATTACTTTGTTAGATTCTGCTAGTCTAGTTTCTATGTAATGGGGGAAATTGTGTTTTGCCCTGTTTTCTCAGTAGTCTAGAACTGTTGAAACAACTCCACTGATCTTACCTGTAATATTGTAAGGGGCTCTGTTTCTGTTTGTTTTAGTGTTAGCATAGATGATAGGTTTTGGCATCATCAAACTGTACACAGTAAGGGGGAACGTGGTCATCAACACATCAAACATCCTCCTAAGTATAAACGGTAACCAGCTGATCGTAAAAATTCAGCTGAAGAGGTTTGCGTAGTTTTATATACTTAACGTTATCAGAAGCATGCTCGCATTTATTATATCAGTCGCTTGCACATAGTAGTTAATGAGCATTTATTTCCCGCCATTAATCCTTTAAGGTTTAAGTCAGTAGGAAACCGTTTTCATTTAAAAGGCTTAGACTTTAATGCTGCCTGCAGCGCATTTAATGCATGTCTTCTCAACTTACCTTAACTGCGTATATCTTACGTGGGCCTAGGTTAGAGGCGGCTTGTGTAATCATTTTGTTTATAACATCAAATCACAGCCATCAGTAAAAAGCAAGATTAAACCCCAACCGTTCGATCAAAACCGGTTGATATGCATGATCTTATAAAATGTTTCGCTTTTTTTTCCCTCTAATCACTTTTCAACCATTTTTCGCCATTAGAGCTCTAAGAAAATATTCAGGCTTTCGAATCCAAGCTTTCTTCAAACTAAACTTTTCTTTCACAAAAGCTCTTTATTTACGGTAAACTCTTACTTTACTATATTATCTCGTATCCTGATTACTCAAATTTCAAATACTAACGAGCTTTTTGCAGATAAAAATGGTTGTCAGAACTCCAACAAACATCAATGATATTATAAAATCAAGGATCCAGTTTGAGCCCACGATGGCTCTACACCAGACGGAGTTACCTTATCTTGAGCCCATCTACACGGCTCTCGAAGTTTCCGGCCTTGAACTTCTTGTCTCGAAGCACCCCAAAGCTTATCTGCCTCGACAAGTTGCAGAAGTATATTACAACTGGAGATCTATAGAAGATACAGACGGGGAGGTATCCAGTTTCTCGTACATGAAGAAAGTGACCCCTCAGAGTTGGGAGTCCAGTCATAACGACATCAACATTCGGCTGCTCTACAATCTTCCTTTGACCTTCCTGCTCATGGAGTCTCCCCAATTGGATATAAGGAGAAGGAGATCAACTCCTATGTTTAGAGGTTCTGCGGCAGAGACGACATTATCTTCAAATCAGCGCTGCTGAAGAACCAGTTGCTACCAGAATACCGCAGGCTCGCCTACATCGTAACTCACATACTTACGAGCGCCGCCGGTTCCTTTGATCAGCTGTCCAAGCCCCGTCTCCAGCTGATGATGATCATAGATGACGGAGTCCAAGTCAACTGGACTGATTTCTATGTGGACCGAGCTTAAAGCTCGAGCACGAGGTTCAGCACCACACCCACTGGAGAGAGGAGACTTATTAGTGTGGGCAAGTTGTTGTACGGGACAAAGATGTCCGTACTAATCGAAGACTCAACATCGAATCACGCAGCCTTTGCTGATTCGCGATACTTCGACAGCAGGCTCATTAAGTTCAAGACAAGAGCCGCTGCTGAGAAATCAATCGGACGAGGGCCACCCGAACGGTAAGAGAGTCACCTCGACTTGCCCCCTCGCGCCGACCCACCTAAGAGGAAAAGGCTCAAGCAAGTCGAAACATCTAAAGCCCCAAAGAAAGCCTACCTCTCCCCCACCGACTCGGGAGGAGTCAATCTTAGATGCGGACACAGACATTGAAGGTGCCACTCTAAAAGACAAAGTCCAGCGCATCAGCTCTGAAGAGACTCAGTTGGACACAGCTGAACCGACTGAGGAGACATCCTCCGAGTGGACGACCATGCAGTCGACTCGCCTCCGAGCCACTGGAGAAGTCACTGCACAGATCCCAGAAATTGCTGACCACAGGGATCTGATCGAAATAGCTATAAGGGCGAGGACTCAGATGCTATTGAGGTTCCTCAACTGGGACATGCTTGAAGAGTTGATAAAGAATCAGTCTGCTCTGTCCCTACTGACAGAGGAGCAAAGCCTGCAGTCAGTGATCGGGTTTGGGGAACCTGCTGACCTAGCCTCGTTCGACGATCTCCGCACAACTATGCTCTATCTTCTGAGCCTAAGATCCTCAGAACATGTCAGCAGCCCTTTGCCGCCATCCCATCACGATGATGACAACAACAATGATGATGATGTGGATCAGGCGCCACCCAAGGAAGCAAAATTGGGAGGATCTGCCGAGGGTAACACTCCCAGCGAGAAGGGCAAATCACCACCACCGTCTACATCAGGTGATGCCCCGGTTGCCTCGAAGCCTAGTCGAGAGCAACAACTCGCAACGTCTGAGCAGAGGCTCGGAACCAGCAGCTATCAGATAAAACCTATCGGTTTCGTGACCTCAAAGTCCGTCAACAAAGCCATCAGACGATAGGGAGACAAGAATCGTCTCCATGCCAAAGACGTACATCTAAAATGGGCTCAGTACACAAAAGCCCAAACTGAGAAGGTTGACAGACTTGCGGGCGAGATGAAAAAGGTCTCCGAAGCTCCTACTCCTTCCATCAATATTCAGGAGATAATCGAGACCGCCCTCGCAGCTCAGAAAGCGGACCTTGCCGCTCAGAGTCAGCAGCTTCTTCAAGAACAACATAAGAAGTTTTCCGAGCAGCTGACTCAGAGCCTGACTAATATCCAAACAGTGATGGATGAGCGCAATAAAATGGCCACCTCCAGTGTAAAACAAGCCATAACCAATCAGGCGGAGGCCCTCAAGCTCATTCAGAAGGAAATGATAGAGTCGCATGATGAGTCCCTCCTGAAACTGAGACAGGAGTCAGCAGCACAAATCAAGCAAATCCGTGCTGACCAGGAGAAGGACTGGGAACATTACTGCGACGCCGTCAGAGACTTCGAAGCAACCGCCACCTCCATTAAGAATATTTGTTACAATCTGGAGAAAGAAGTAGTTGCCATCCGCACTCGCCTCTCCCTGGCTGATGATGCCAAAAAGGGGGAAGGAGTAGAGAAGGCTGAGGCGGAACAGGCTCAGGCGAAAGAAGGACTTGAAGTCCAAGTAATAACTAAGGGGGAAGGTTCAGCTGATCAAGCTGAAACCAGCTTAGTACCTCCTCCTCAAATCGTCCAAATCCCAACTGTCCAAACAACATCTACTGTGGTTGAGCTAGCTGCAGGATCCGGAGAAGGATCCTCGGCTCAACATATTGAGGAGGTCGCACATTTTGTCGACCAGGAGGACGAGCCATTACCACCGCAAAGGCCGGGGAAG